>JTDE01005200.1:32160-49645 GCA_014338405.1 Paragonimus skrjabini miyazakii
GATCCACACTCCCACAACCGAAGTTCAATTCAATCTGGGATGTCTTCTATAGTATTTTATGGAACATGATTCCGATTACCGTTGTTTACCTTGTGTTTATCCTAACATCATGTCCAGCACTACCGTGGAGTTCATAGTAGTTGCAAATCGCTCACATCTTACGTCCATATAACGTCATTCTACCGTTCGTGTTCTCACCATAATTGACTTCTTCTACATCTGCTGTTCAGTTCATTTTACCTCACAGCTTTTGCACTTTCTACTCAGCACAATGTGTAAGCAATACACTAAGAAAAATGTCTTACATTTTAATTTCGATTCATGGTTTTAAGTAACACTGATCTAGTATAAGTTCTGTCATTTTGGAAAATAATTTCGATTATCTCTTTCCTGTGGGTTATTGTTAATTCTTAGTTGCCAATGAACGTGCTTTTATTAATGCAAATAACTTCATTTATTGCATTGCTTCCATGTTTTCGCTCATTGCTAGGTAAATGTGAATTATATTTTTTATGCGTGGTGATCTAAGTGTTTGCATCGGGTTAAAAATAGTGTATTTATATCAATGCTTGTGCTTGTTCTGAGGCACTGTTTTGTAGACTAATGAAATTAAAGCACTTTACAGATTGACAGCAGCGATTTTACGCTTCTCATTTGCCTGGATTAGTCAAACTGAGGATGCAGTGGTTATCTACTAATCCCATTCTATTTCCCTTGACATTCACAAGCATTAAAAGATGAGAATCTTGGGCGGATACTTAAGTGAAAGATAAGAATGAAAAAAAATCCGTGTAACGCTAGCTAATAACCTTTGATCATTCTTACGGTAATGAATTAAACCGTTAAATTTTACTCAGATTGTTGTGAACTAATGGAAATCATGTAATCAATTGAGAAAAATTAGACTGGTGTAGCAGTTGCACAGGAAACACTGCCAAGTCATTAGATATGCTCCACCGATCAACCCATACAAATGTGAGGTTACTGTCTTGGTAAACTGAACATTAAATGCGTTATTGTTGGGTTTGACAGATATGTGATCAATCTTGTTTGAAGCAGTTGAATGTAACGACGGCACAATTAGAAAGGAACTTTTAATACTTGTTGTTTAGCAACGGTCGATGTTCCGTTTTCATTATAAGGAGGTAAGCTCTGCCTATTATCACTTATATATATTATAGTGATCAGCAGACGAGGTTTTAGGAGATCTTAGTTCGCTTGGACGCTAATGCAAAAAATGTCTTTAGTCTGGTTACTCTGGGAACGACTGCATGACCGATCATTCTAATGTAACCTATTTGAATTGGCACTTAATATTAACGTTGAACCAACACCCCATAAACCCTAATAGGGTTTCAAAAAAGAAAGCATTTCTCTTGGAAACAGGGCGTTCGTTTCACTGAATCCAAATAAAGTGAGTGCGACAGAATGAACATGAAGTTTGGTCAGTCGGAATTCACAGACTTGGCGCACACTTATGGTTACCAGTGGATTGAATATAAGAACTATGTTTTCATTTCAACATATCATGATTACCCTGAAAAAGTTCACTGCAGAATGATTATTGTCTGAAGCTTGTGAGCTGTGCAGGATGTGAATGATCAGATGTTCTATTTCGATTGAAATAACAGTTGTGATTTTGTAGCTAATGGACTGCACAAAGGGATATTAAATTTATCAGCGTGTTGTACCGTTCAGTATTCCCAGCAGTGCATCAATGTAGTAACAAACGACCCAGTTTACTGTTACGTTATTCAAGCCTGGGTAAAAAATGGTAATGGCCATTTGATTTTAGAAAATAGGGAATGGTAGGACCTTTCTTGTGCAGTAACAATAACAGTTTCATCCTAGCCCGAGACTAATTTATAGAGTATAATAAAGAAATGATGAACTCTAATCCGTATACTGTATACTAAAACTCTGTATAAGTTAACTGACATCCGTTGTACCAGTGAGCACAAACATATGTAAGCTGCTAGTATGTCAACAAAAGTCAACACCAACAGTAAAATAAACCACATCGAGTGATACCATTATAGAGTCAGGCCGAAAATTTCTTAGACTGTTTGATTGATTTGATAAGCATCGGGAGTTACCTTACCAAACTAATATGTTAGAACTAAGCGCGGATTTTAACGTGCTATTTTGCAGTTGAAAGGTAGACCAATTGCGGATGGATTGCAAAATTAGCAGAGCTATTTCACCCTCAAGGCAGTGAATGGATTTTTCGTTTACACAGTTTAGTTATTTCAAATGGTTTGGTTAATACAAAAGTTAGTAACTTCCATGAATGATTTTCGAAGTTCTTCATAGCGATGTGTGATATAACATCTGCTGGTCACCCCTACCCTCGTATGGTGATAATTGCGTTGTTACTAATGACACTTCGTTAAAATTACATTAAATACAGCATTGCGGCCGGAAGAAATAAGGGTTAGGGCTAGGAAAGATGATTGAAAATGAAACGAAAGACGACAATACCATATAAAAGACAGCAGAAGAACACAATATAGTTAGACGGAGTGATCACATGAAAACTAAACCGAGAGAGGCAGGAAGATTTAAAAAAAGGCTCGTAATATTTAGCAGGGTCGAGCTGGTCCATGCATTCCATTGAGTCTTCCACATATATTGTGAAGTGTTTTATCATCCCCAGTCGTAAGAATCAAGAAGTTCTGCAAACGTAACGCCATTCAAGAGACGGGCCAACTGACAAATGCGATGTGTTGTAAACATATCTCATATCCGTGTCTCATCATGGTGGTTGTCAGTGATATGGCAAACTTAAGTAAGCACAATCAGACTGCATTATAAGACAGTTCAATGACCTGCACCAGACGGCATGCTCCAGATATATCACTTATCAGATAGCCTGATGTGTGCGAGTAATTTTCATGTAGATGATACATAAAGATTCGCAACTTGTGGCGCTGTAGCAAAGTAGTTAATCATTAGATGACATGACATCACGAACAGTTTTTAATTCTTGATCAATTGTATCCTGTGCACATGCAGTTTGCGCTTTATCAAATAGACATCGAACCAAAGAGCATTTGTGCTGGATGGGTGAACCGATGTGATTGTGATTTTGCCAGTGGCAATGTGGTTTATGTTGTACTGATCGGCATACGGTGCCATCTCATTCTGTCGTCTGATACTGATATCCGTAAGGGTGACTGTATGTTCTCCCCGAACTGGAGGTGACAACAAGAGGGTTGGATGCTAAACGTTCGGCGAATCTCATAACTTCTCTATTGTCTCCCTAGCATATGTGTATATCACCGTCAACGACGAATCGTTGAGAGAATGGAAAATGACTGCATATTCGCGAAACGGAGTTTGATCACGGACAAATGATTCAGCAAAGCATGAACCCAGAGGACACTCATAAAAACGTGATTTATTTCATTGTATCTTATGTTTTGAAACTGAGATTCAATCTTTTCCGTACATCATTTATGTGACCGCTGTTGAGTATTGCAACTGCTGAGGATAAGCAAGTGAAATTGGTGGATTGCATAACGGATCTTTTGAGTTCCAGTGATCACAGGTCGTCTTTCTATTTGTCAATATTTCTACTGCTTGTGGAATTCGAGTACTGGTGAAATAATGACACTAATTATGTAAGAGTAACACTCCTCTCACCTGCCTCCATTGCAGCACGCACTAGAACGAAAACAGAACGGTGTGGTTAACATCATTGACGTGACTGGGTTTTATCGATGGGAACAATATTTTTGAGGCATGAAGTATGATTAACATATGAAATTGACCATAGTTACGTAACTTGCGTAATATTTAAGTATTATCTACATGAGCAAGAGCGGACGATGAACTCGTCGATCGTGATATATTTTTCTCTGATTTGACTATGCTTGTGGTGTTTTTCTTCCTTGAATTAATGCAGCATGAGCTGACTGTATATATATGTATATCTATGTGTGACTCGATTTATATTTTTCACCTTGTGGTGGTGGTGAATTTTGTGTATTGTATGGATCTGTATGGTTATGTTGAATGAAACCTGGTCTATACCAACTGTACCTTACCGGACCCTCTTCATCCTACTGGTGAGGTTTAATGATCAGGCACTCCTGTTTTTGTGTTTCCCAATGCTTACTGTGTGATGCTACTTCATTTCTGAGGCATGTTCGTTTGAGCAGACGGCAGGTCGGTTTTTTGAGCTGCCCCTTTTTTTGTCCGGGTCGTAATGAGGTGTGTTAAAAAATATGCCTTCAAGTTCGGATCGCTTTGTTCGTTCTGCTCATGTTCGTGACCTCTGGTGTATTCACTGCGTTCGAAAACAATTTCGGTATCGTTCAAATCCCACTCCGGCTTCCAGTGCATCCACTGTGCTTCGTAGTGCTCTGTGTGGGATATTAGTTTTCAGTTAAACGCAGCCTCCGTTTGGGGAAACTGTTCACTACCGGCTGAGCCGGACTATTTTATTAGAGAATACTGGTGGGCTATCCCAAGAGGGCGCTATTAATTTTTGCAGGTCAGACTTTAAGTTCACAGATTGATATGTTCTTCTATGTATAACACCTTTTGCGACAGAAACTATAGGTAAGTACCGTTTCTTTCCTTTCTGCCGTCAATAGCCAGAATGCACTATGGCATGGGGTGCCGCACATCTTAACTTTGACGTAGAGTATTCTTTTGATGACAACTGTTTTAATCCGACACCCGATAAACCCTGGCACATTCTATACAATACTCTCCGAGAAGTCGGTCAGGAAGCTGCTCCGGCAAATAATCTCTCAAGTTTGGAGCCTAATAAGCGCAGTGTGTTGAGAGCGCGAATCTACGATTCTAGCACCGTTACCCACTTGAGCTCACCCCTTGATAACTGTCGATCCAAACACTTCTCTCTCAGGGTTTCTGGTGACACCAAAACTGAATCTCGTGGCCAAGCTGGAGTTGGAATCGCATTGAGTTACTGAGCAATGTGTGCTTGATTGGATTTCAGTGAACAGTCGCTTGTATGTTGTTAGACTGGACACGTCAGTTAAAGTCTACCAACGCAAATCAGAAAAACGCTGTATGTTCATTACATAGGCGTACGCTTCATCGGACAGCTGTTCGGATGCCTCTAACGATGCATTCTGCGACGCCCTTGTTGACCTTCCAAAACAGACTAAACACTCTGACATTACCCTACTGGCCGGTGATTTTTGTGCCCAAATTTGTCGTTTTCCGCAGAAGCAAAGCGGTTGGAAAGTGTGTTTGGTGTCCCGGTACAACTCACTGACAATCATAAAAGACAGCTGCAGCTGTGTGCATTCCCTGGTCTATATATTTTGAGCACCGCATTTTCATACAGAAAGAAGTGTTGCGTTACATGGAGATCTCCCTGTGCTTTGCAGTGGTGGACAAAGCTGGGCCATATAGGAGTTAGTTACTAGTGGTGTCACTCTTTTAAAGGCTGTCATCCTTTTTGTAGCAACCACCACGTCTGGACTCATGCTGCTGTATATGCTCATTTCGTTTTGTCGTTTGCTTAAAGGTCATATACTCGTAAGCGCAAGGTAATCAACTGACACTTTTGCAAGTAGAACGTAAATGACGTATTCCGGGAAACAGTGATGAAAAGTTGCTCAGTTTGTGTCAGAAAAGAGAACCTAACAAACACTGGGAACATGTCAGGACGGCTATGAATGTATGATTTGAGAAGGTGTGTTCCAAAGGAGCTGTGCAGTTGTGACAGAACTGGGTTTCTCTCACATCTACAAACCTTGTACATAGCAATGTCAACAAATTGCTTTATGCAAGCCGAGAGATGAATTTTCAGCTATTTCGCATACTCACGTCTCCAGCCAGTGTAAGAAATTCAAATAAGTATACCTAGGTAATAAATTTATTATTATAACTATGGAATTCAAGGTCAGGTTATGATAAACTGTCGCATACGTGATCAGTTGTAAAAGTAATCTGCTGAGTTAGTTTGGAATTTGATTCGGGAACGCGAAGATTCCGTTTTGTGTAGAAAGCAATGTAAATAAGGAATAACCGAAGATTAATAAGACTGGACACTTTCCAATAATTGTCTGTACAAGGATCTACTTTAGGGTTTGATTACACCGTTCACCTATTTTTGTTTTGTTAATTTTTGGTGTATTTGAAAAAAAATTCCAAACCCGTTTGTTTTACGCGACACAAATAACTTTTCATCCAATAACTGGCCCATTAATGCTTGCTATTCTTGTGAGAGGACTTGTCAACTGTTCACTGTTGCTAACAACGCAGAGTCTGGCATTTGACAGACAGCTTGTTTTCACATTCACCTTTTTACATATCTGTTGCTTAATTCTGGTGTCACCGTTTTTTTACCCTTGGACGAAGATGTGTATAACGCTCTTCAAAATAAGCGATGTGGTAGATCCGAATAGAAGGAGTGGGTTGCGCCCGGTGGAACTTCTGGTGGAAGTCGTTTGTTAATTTGTTTATCATGAGACTCGGTAAAATCAACGAATTGTTTAAGGGAGATTACGCTGCAATGTGACCGACGCGTTGAACAGCAGGAGAAGACTGCGAAGTCTTTTGACAACAAACCAAGGAGAAAAAACAAGCGAACTATACACCTAGTGGGAAGCGCACAAACTTTAATCAAACGACTGATCAAATGGCGAGGAACTGAGAGAGAAGTTAAGATCCGGACAAAGAAGAAAAACCTCTGAACTTTTATGAAAATGTCGATGATACGAGGTGAATATGTCGCGCTGTTGCTCAAAGCAATCACCAGGTATTAAACGGAGACAATAGAGAAGTAGGTCTGTTATTTCCGTGAAGAGTGAAGCAGGCACTACATGGGTTTACATGTTTGACTTCCTTTGTGAGCAAAAGGACAAGGTCAACACATATGGGTCTGTTAAGTGACAAACTGCTAGACTGAATCCAACCGGCTAACTCGGATAAACTGTACTGCAGGGCTGGAGAAGGAAATCTGCTACAGTGCATTTTATCCGACAAAACATTATCGGCCTATTCGATTACGAATGTGTGATGGTCTGCTGGTAAAGATGCGATATAAACTGGAGATAAAAAGAGGACAGGATTAGGTATTGTAGAACAACGGAGCCAGCGAAGAGTGACGGTGAGGCTTGACCCCCGACTGAATGAACTGATTTCGATTCGTAAAGCACCCACGAAAAGCTCAACGGTTGAAATTTGAATTCCATGTTCTTCAGAAAACTGAAGTGCAGCATGTCTGGCAGCTCTTCGGAAAGCATTCCTGCAGTCGAAAAAAAGCATATGCGAACGGTTCTTGATTTTCAACCAAACGATGACAGAATGGAACGAAATATACAAGCAAGAGAATGGAAGGTTGATCATGATCGGCAGCAGGCGAGCTGACAGATATCCATGAGCACCTGATTTTTCATTCGAACAACAGCTTTATTAAGGAAGACTAAGTCTGGATGTGCGTCAATACGTGCTTGAAAAGCCACAATGTTGTACAAGTAAAAAGTAGTTAGAAAGATGGGATAACATTGGTTGAAATCACCGTCAACAATGCATAATTATCAGGTGTCATTCGATAACTTGAATGCAAGCTTCTTAGAAGCTAGCGCAAAGACCGTGGTCACCGTTTTATAAAACAGTCGAAGGAGATAAAACCGGCATTTCTATCTGGGTGGTTTTACTGGCCACCGATTCGGCGTGAGTAAGACTGTGGAAAAGATGATTAATCTCCCACTGGCCAGTCACCCAGAACGGGCAGTTAGATTGAACAGTTTGGAGGAAACAGTTCATCTGGCCTCAACCAAACCATGTAGAGAAAGAAGATTGGAACAGTCATTATCGTATTCCAGACGGCTGTCCTTCAAAAGTAGAAGTGGCTCTGAAGCTTAAGTTGTTGAAGAGTATCGAGGCTTCTGGAACAGATAGCCTCTCTCCACCTACTGTCAAGGATGGTGAGGTTAGACTGTGACTGGAACTAACAGCACCCAATCAGACGGTTTGGTGGACTGCAGAGGTGCCTTTAAATTGGTACTTATGGACAGTTAGTCACGCTTTCAAGAAGAGAGCCCGAATTTTTTTTATGACAGCTATAGGAGCATCAGTTTAGTATCTGCCGCGACCAAATTAATAACTGGTTCTATATTCCAACAACACATTAAGCCCACAGAACGTCAGATAAGTGAAGATCAAGCAGGATTCCGGTTTGGTCTAAAGATACGTCGACTGAATTTTCACCTCATAACAGATTTCGGGGCACCCCCACTTCTACAGACAGCCGAAGGTCATGGTCTTTCAGACCTAGAGATTGTTTCTGATTCGGTTGCTCATAACATTCTGTGAGACTGCTTTCTTCTCAATAGAGTACCATAGAAGCACATGCATTTTCTGAGGAAACTGTATGTCCCCTTTGCAAGTAAGGTGGAAGTTTATGAACAACTCGATCAAGCGTTCATAAGTTTTAGTGGTTACTAATGAGTAACCAGGGGTCTGATTAGATTCTAGCTGAAAGTCACTCATCTTTGAAATCAGCCTTCCCATTCAGATAGACTTTCCAGTCAGTCCTTTTTAGAAAAGAGTATCAGACTAAAGATTTGCTCTTGTCTGAACTCGTCAGAAATGCCGAAGTTATAATCTTGGCCTTGGCAACGATATGCACCGCTGACAAGCCTAAATGAGGGCGGAAATCTAACCTAAGGGTTCGTTTCGAAAGAGACTGGTGGAAAAGTTTATCTGAGTACGAAGGATGCACTCAGATGTGAGTGACATTCAACTTGAAAATTCCAGTGATATCAGTCGAGACTGTTCAATCTCACCTCTCCTGTTCTATTATTTTTTAAAGGGATATCTGGAAAGTAAGTTTGAAACATCGTGTGCGTCTGGTATTGAGCTCCTTCCTGGTACTAGGCCGACTCACATGGAATGTGCGGAGGATATTGTGTTAAATAACCCTTCTGCTGAAGACATGCAGACTATGTTGAACAAGGTGAGTGACTGGGTTCGTTCGAATGGAAAGCGCTTTGCAGTTTCAAATTTCAAAGTACTGCCCTATGATTAGAACATTCATGCCCCTGCCTCCTCTATTGCAGACAATCCGCTTGAGACTGTGGACACTCACATACTTCGGCAGTACCATCCCGTCAGTCTGTAATGTTGCTGATAAGGTGTCAGCGAGAATAGCAGAGGCACGAGATACCTTTTCCAGCCTGCGACATCTGCGACATCAAAATGATGTTCGATTGTTGCTGAAAAGAAGGGTATATTAGGCTTACGTACATTCCGCTTTGTACTGTGGTTCAGATATGTGGCCTGTCCACGAAAAAAAGATTTCGAAGGACTCGCTTAGTCTGATCATCCCTTCTTGTGCCAGTTAACCAACATCGGTCGGCATGATTGCGTGAGTAATGTACCAGCTCGCCGGCGCATATTCCTGAAGGCTGGAGATGCATGATCAGTTGGTCAACTGTACCGTACCGAGCACTATAAATTGAAAGCACCAACAGTGGTCTAAAGCCTTATAGAGGTCAAACAACAACCTGATCATGAATTTTGAAAACCCTGGTTGTTGTATTGAGCAAAGAATGTAGGTGTTTTCTGCCTCGCTGAGGTAATGGTGGTCGCTCAAATTGCCGACTAGGAACAGTATCGGATACGACGGTGGAAAGGTGAATGACGTGAACGCATTCACACCGTTTCTAGGTCTTCCGCTTAATCACCGTTTATTATTGGCTAACGTTTAGGTCAATGGTTTCATCATTTGAAAATTCCATGTGGGTGTAAGGGTGAGCAGCGGCCAGAGATTCAGTATCTTCTGGTCAGTTTCAGACCATTGTGGCGATGATGAATTACGCGTATATTCGTGACTACACATGCCATTAAATGACCATGCAAAATATGTCGTAACATTTGAGCGATGGAACGCTTCAGGCGATGGTTAGGAGACGTAAGTTGTCACAAACATATCGCAACATTTCAGTAAATGTAAAATTATTATATAATGTTCAATGTGGAAAACGCTGGCACGTATAGAAAATCGCTCACTATCTGCGAAAACTCCCGTAGCTGCAAACGATTTGAAATTAAAGAGACATTCCGGTAGTTGTGAAACCGCATGCTGATTGGGCAAATAACAGGTGCTGAATATCCCAAACACATCGGTAAAGCTTAAGTAGCTTTGCTTCATAAAATACAGTTTCAACTGGAATGAGAGCTCCTCAGTGTTCAATGAAGAAGTGCGATAACAACTCGAAAAATATAAGCAGCAAACTTAGCGTAGAACTAAACAAGACCTATTTTACAGCAAAAATGCGTGTTCAATTTAATTCCACGCCGATTTTGTGCTATCCGTTGAAAGATACATTGCCTGTTCATGCTGCCTCTTACTGTGTACACCATTTCGTTTGTTCCTGTGGAACGAGCTATGTAGGCCGCACGACACGGCTATCTTATGAACGCATTCGGGAGCATCATCCGAGGTGCCTAACTCGGGGCTTGGCAAAATCTTGCTCGTGTTCTATCGCGGCGCACTTAATGGAATACAACCACTCAATCAATCCCAATGAATCATTCCGTCCAATATATCGCGCTTATGAATTTCAACCAAAACGGGTCAAAGAACGCCTGTTGGCAGTCGCAGAAGCAATAGCCATCCGCTTGCTCTCCTCCCACAATGTATTCAAAAACGTTTCGTCAAAACACTGAATATTTCATGGACAGATGTCCACGTCCGGATCGAACAGATTACGTACCCATGATCGCTATTGTTACAGCCATCAATAAGTTGTACAAACGACGTGATCTATCAGAAACTGATAACAATCTGTTCGATGTAAAACTGTACATTTTCTCACGTGATTAACCCATACAACTGTGTTGCATTTAGCCTGATAATAAATAACCGAAAACAAGCTTGTTCGCTACACGTTCTCTCAATGAAAGATAGTTAGCTAGTGCCAATAACGTTGCCAACGTTTGGTGATGGGTTCAACCTCATGTCTTACAACAGTCCAAACTGCGTTGACAGCATTTCTCACATGTCAAGAGGCGCTTGAACTGTTGAGCGATTTTTACAACGCATATCACAAAGCTGAAATAATGACACAGTTTACATGGAATTCAACAGAGCTGAAATGCTTAGTAGACAAATGCAACCCGCATTTACCATTTACATATATGACTGTGTTATTTACCTCCAGTCGTTGAATGCATGTGTGGGGCGTACACCTACGGTTACTAGGTTATGATGCAACACATTTGCAACATATTTTGCAACATATTTATTTGCAGCATATTTTGGTAGAGCTTGAGGTGCGGGAGTAAAAGATATGTGAGTTGATTTTCAATATTCATTCACTGCACATCCAGGACAGTAAAAATTCGTCTTACCTCCATCCCCCGACGTTTGTACTTGAACAAAAACAAGGGATGCATGCCTTCCAGTGATGATCGATATAATAAAACCTACAGACGTTTACTGCACGGCAACATCACGACTCAATGTATTTGTGTTAGTGATGTTGTGTTGAGTGTTGCAACCGAAACGAGAAACTGAATTTTATATCATATGATGAATGTGATTAACGATGTGAAGCTACGTGTACCGTTTCCGTAACTATTTCATCTTTTGAACTCACTGCATCTGTTTATGTTCCGTATTGTGAAAATCACGGATTGATTATTTTGTTTACAAACATCTGCATTTGTTGACATACTTCCGTGTGTACCACGCAATTTTACCTGATATTTTCAGATCAATCCCTCCATCCTTTAAAAAACGATCCTGCCGTCGACTTGATTTTCGACTGATGCGAGTCGTTAAAACTATTGCGCAACCATCCGCGTTTGGGGCACTAGAATTACCACATCCATATCCCTTCGTCAATTTTTATCAGACTTTCACGAACCAAGTTACAATTAACTGGCTGCCGTAGCCTTCTGTGTATTGTTTCATAAAGGCCTTCAGTTTCCAGTTGGATTGCGCATTCTCGGTAGATATGAAATGGGTGACCTACACTCTATGTGCTGACGAGGTGGCATTCAGTAGAGCAATTCATTCACTCTCATAATATAGTACAAAATTCTTGTATGTCGATGATACAATCACACTGATTTAACAGTGACCTGTCATATCAAGTAGGTATATTGCATGTGTGCCATGAGTAAAAACAACATCCTACACGTGAACACATGCTACGCTCCGCTGACTAGGCAAAATAGTCGTTACAAACAGATTTGTTATCAGGCCAAATTGTGCCTTGGAATCATTTGATTATACGCACTAGATGTTTTTGCTGTAATAGTGCCCGTTGCATTCACAGATATATTTACTTAAACATATTTGGCAGTAATCTGCATTTTCCTGTAATAAAATCATCACGAAATATCTTCCTCTTACTAATCACGGAAAACTTACCTGATATAAACGTAGTTTTATATTGATGACGATTATGGGCGCATATTGGATTATGGAAGCGTATTTGAGGCCGACTATATGGCGCATGTATATATGCCCCGTTTGTGAACTAACATGAAAACACTGGTTGAGGTTCTTGTATTTTAAAGCTGGCGACTTGTAGTTTGTTTAGGTGACAACAGTGCTCGCTCTACAGTCCCTTTCGTCAACAGGAAACCATTACCCTCAACTCCAGGTAATACAAAGCCTAAGTCAATGGACCTCAACTTACCCTCGATCACGAAGCTACATGACAAGATGATTTTTCTCTGATAACTACTGAGATCGTTGAATGCTTATGTAATACCGAGGCGACCACTGAATCCTCACCCAAGCTTTCGTCATACACAATGTGGAGGATTGCCTCCGTGAGAAAGCGGCGTTGCTGACTTGAATGTCAGGTGTCCACTGAAGAGAACATATAATTTCACAAAATTGATGCTTAAACCTAGACACTTGCAAGCACCGATACAAACACTACAATTTTTCCACTAGCTAGAGACCAATCAACTAGAAGTCACTCAAAAATAGGCCCGGTCCTATACAATTTTTGAATTTCGAACCAACCAAAATTACCTTATGTTGTTTTCAAAAACTAAACAAGTAAACCGGCGTAGTGTTGTTTTTACATTGCTTCCTCATGATTCACGAATTATTAGGGACACGAAACTGTCTGCATCACTGCACTTAGCTTCAAGTAACTGATTTTCGTCAGTCATATCTGCACTATAATCAAAATGAAAAGTCACATCCGCTTTTCCAGCGCTTTTCAAATGTTCCATAATCTAGTGGTTAGTTTCACACAGATGGAACATTTTATCCAGATCTTTGTTAGAATAGTTCCAACCTGTCTACGAAATTTTACGCGGTGCGCACAATAGACGCTGAAGAAAACATTAAATTTGCCATGACAGTCCGTTAAAAACCTGACTGCATGATATCGTGTCACTTAACAAGGCAGTTGTTATCGACAACACCATAATAGAACATATCATGTCTCAGGAAAAGCATAATAAAAATATGAAACCCTTTAGATCTGAACAGCCATATCGAAGTCCCTACGATGTTTGAAGCGGAATGGAATTATTCATTCAATTACATGTGGTAGAATTTACCTTACTGGTACCCTGATACCCAGGCTGTACGTGTTAGCCAAAATTCAAACAAGTTTGAGTAGCACCTAGACCAATTTTTGACATGAGAAACTCTCCCTACCACTCACTGGCAAAGTGGTTGTCACAATTACTAGTCCTCATCCTGTGGAAGCTTTCGAAGCAAGGCCTACGCGATTTCTATGATTTTTTGAATGAAATCAAAAATGTCATTTTAGCCGACAATCTTAGTTTTCTCTCGATGCTTCATCTTTTTATAACAATGTCCCGGTAAAGCAGACCATAATTTATCCATCTGATTTTATCGAGGATATTGATATATAAATTCACGTATCATCAAACGAACTGGGAGATTTATTTTACCTATGCATCTACAACGTATAAGTTAAGTTTATTGAAGGAATTTATTGGCAAACGGATGGTGTGGCAATGGGAACTCCTTTGGGATTAATGTTTGTAGACAGTTTTCCAGTCAACTCGAAAAATGAACAGAAGAGGTCAACGGTAGTTAAGCTTAAACTTTATAAGGGGTACGTTGATGATATCTCGTGCGTACCTGGCGGTAACGGAAATCCTTGTGTGATCTTGACCAGATTCAACTCCGTACACAAAGTTTGCAATCTTCTTCGGCGACTGAAATTAATGGCTAACTGGACTTTTTGGATGTACGTTTACATCCTGTGCCGACGGTTCAATTCGGCCGGCGATACACACAAAGGGTACTTGAAATGGTTATTGGATTCACTTCAGCAGTTCTGTGCCGCCTTCCATGAAAAAAACTCAAATAACTCTTTGACCGGCAGAGCCGAAAAATCTGGATGGATGATAACATAGTAGAGGGAATGGCATTCATACGTACAACATACATACAATATGGTCACTCGAAAAGTCTCTAAGACAGAGCCATGAAACATAAAAATCAAAGCAATCAGGCCCATCCGGCAGAAAAGAAAACTATACGTACAGGATTACTCGTCAAGGATGAAACGCTAGTCGCATCTATCACGCATAAGCTCTCAAGTACAGTCGACAAAACATTTCGCGCGGCTAAGTTATATGTACATTTTAATTCCAATCCGATCCTGTGCCGATGTTAAAATGATAATGTCTGTTTCTGCAACTTCATTCTTCGTATACCCATTTAATTATTCTTAAGGAACCAGTTGTATCGGCCGCAGGACCAGAACTTTGTCTGAATGGTTCTGTGAACACCATCCGGCTTGACTAAACAAGATAACAAAAGCAGTCAATAACACCGTGCTATCGTAGTTTGTAAATTTAAATCTCCCTGCCAATGTGACGAGTTAATACTACTCAGTCGGGGATGGTGATGCGTAGGGTTTGGTCCACATTTGTAACTATTGAAATCCGCCGGCACAGTGTACCCCTGCTTGCCTAGAAACATTCCGTCCCGAGGTTGGAACCGCTTTGGTCAACCCCTAATCCTGTTTGCTTGTCAAGACTCATTTTTCAGCTGAGTAATTGATAACATTTTGCCAGTGACTTGACTGACCACCTTAACCATCAGTTCCCCATCTACTTCTTTAATGATTTCCTTGTTGAATTATGATATAATGTCTGAAAACAAGCTTGTTCGTCACACCGTATCTTTAAACGTTTCATTCACTTGCGACGTCGTCGACCTGAACAAAGTTGCCTTTATCAAGCATAGCCATAGCTCAACAGTGGCCTAATGAAGTCAATCATCGAAGTTATGCTATCATACCTGGTGAATTTAACTCCTCCCCTCTATTTGATGGGGATACTTCGTTGAATTCAATGAGGGTAGCAAGATATTGGATTCTGTCTATTGCTCTGTCTTTCCCAATGTGCCTGTACAACCTACTCAAGATGCGCTTCAATAGAGAGTTGATACTACACTTACCAATCTACAGCCTATAAGGTTGTACAGACCAGAATGTTCCAGAATGTTCTTGATTACAGCTTTACGTTGATTCGTCAGACATTATTAACCCACCCGTTGCTTGTATTCTCATTAATGCTTCCGTTTTGAAATTTGGTAAATATCTGGCCATTAAGCCTTACTGTTAAATACTGAAGCTGAACTTGTTCACCAAACTGTGTCTATTACGATTACGTTACGAACTCTTTCAGGATCCGGTATATCATATAATTTGGACTACCCGTTCAAGGGAGAAAAAGGCATTTGTATATTAAGAACCATATACCAAGCTCCATCGTTGAAAGAGGACACTTAATTTGACTGCTTGTCGTTTTGGTCAAATCGCTTAGGAAGTTGTCACAAAGTGAATTGTAGAATTGCTTGCTTGTGCGAATAATCAAAATAAAAGATTATGATCACTTGATGAAAAAGCGTTCTTCATAAATGTTTCCCTGCATACACTCGTTGACTTTCTATTATCTAATTATCAGAGTAGAACAACTATGTGTTGGAATATCTGAAAGTGGGTCCGGTCAACTACGGCTGCCATGCACGGAGCTGTTAAGATATTTTACTCACATTTCAGCTCACTGAGAGCCTGTTGAGGAAACCATAAATAGTCTGCTCAACTAAATTCTTACTGATGATCCCGTAACAGATTTCAAGAAACAAACTGAAGTGTAAATGTGTGCAGTGGCTGTTTACAAATTATAAGTGAATGCTACTTTTCTCATAGCAGAGGCTCATCAACGTGCACCAGGTATAATGGGTCAGATAAAATCTTCACTCCCGGAAGGAAATCACTAACAGACCTGCGATGCACATTAACTTATCAGTTCTTACTATGTGAGTGGATCCACTGGTCGAAGTAATGTTCGCAAGATCTACAGACAGGTAAATATTCACATGAGACCACTGTGTTGAGCCTTGTGTCGTTGGCCTCACGCTAGTTATGAGCAGGAGATCATACACGTATGTTCAGTCACACTTGTTTGTGAGCACTGCTCAAATTGTTCGACTGCCCCGAGAGGTGACTTAATAACCTCCCCTCTAATACCAGTCAATTTTACTCCGGGTTGAAATAACAGAAGCTGTTAACACTGCTGAGCAATATTTTGATCACCTCTATCTAGTCGAGGAATGTCTAATACAGAATAAATAACATTGCATTTGGTTGAACCAACCAAATCCTAAAAGTTTCAGTGAATGTTCTGTTCCAGAGTTAAGGAGATATGCAACTTCGAATTTGTCGCTTCCCGAAATGACTGGTATTCTCAAGCTTTTATTCCAAACCCAGAAACATATCAACAAGTAATTCGGGGTCATTTAGCAAATTTTACAGCGATAACAACAATGTTCATGTTTGATGGTGTTACGCTCGATCTAGTGATGAGATTCTAGAAATGAACTTGCTTTTGCACTATCTTCTGTACATTGTGAATTTTTACAAGCACTTCGTATATAAATTTTCAACCACAATGTGTTCGGCATCGTTCGAATTTCAAATCTATATTCTATGGTATTTCTTACCAACTTTAACGGTTAAATTCAAAAATTGTGGGTTATGAACATTTGCTTGGGTGCATCAAATGCAGTGAAAATATGTGGAATGTTCGGTAAAGAAAGAGACGTGTTGTCTGCACTTCTGCAAGCTCCTGCAACTTGACGTTTGTACACACGCTACATAACTTGTTTCGGTGGCCTAAAGTCATGGAAATGCGAGATGTAATGAAGTAAGCGAAGAATGGTTAGGCCATTATACTTACCTAATTTTTCATATTCTTTGTCAGCATCCAAATAAAGTTTGGCTTTTGTGTTGGGTTTTTAAATGAAATTGTGAAAATCTTTGATTTGAAGGTGCGCGATGAAAAATTACACAACAATGATGGGCAGTGTTAGCAGTTGATTGGGAACAAAAACCTAATAAAAGCTTGTGTCACAATTTAACAAATAAGTATAAAAATCAGGGTTTCGGCTGCATACGATTAAGTGATAGAAACAACATGTGTAAACGCGGCAAGCGGTCTGTCAGCTGAGCTGAAAAGCCACGCTGGTGGGTCC
>JTDE01005201.1:0-23364 GCA_014338405.1 Paragonimus skrjabini miyazakii
AAAACAGAAGTTCAGGCCATATCAAAACAAACGACTTATCAGGAAACTGATTTCGTATTACGGATTCTTTCAGTATTGTTGACACGCGGTGTAACGATCAGTAAGAGTTGTCAAGTTCAACTTGCGTGTGACAAGTGAGAGAAGTATCAAATAGTTCTCAGTTCATGAAACATTAGATGGCTGGAACATACACGCCAGAGAGCAGTAGGATGTAAATTCATATACAGTCATGCTATTTTTTATTTTATACCGTCTTACTGAGATTAGGTCTTCCAACTTCACTTCGAATGATAACTTTGTTAATCTTGTTTTAAACCGGTATAAACATTTGTGAAAATTGTGTACCTATAGATTACTAAGAATAAGAACGAATTACATGGGCATTTCGATTCGTACATTCACTCTGAGATACCATTGGTGTCATGAACGAATATGGTTGAAAATTTGATGTCAAAATTATTGGACATGCTCCGCAGGCGCAGAGTGATTACGCACCAGACATCAGTCATTCAACATAGAACAAAATTCTTGGTCCGAACGAATTCCAGCTATTACAAATGATGGTCTGGAGCACTTTTCTGATGTGGCTGAATGAATAAAACATTATCGTCAAACAGGACAGATCCTTCTGTCCGCTTGACCGCTACTCACTGTATCTCGAACCACTTGATATTCCACCGTACTGCTTCATAAAAATGGCATCGAATGACTTTTACCCTACAGTTCACGAAAGTATTGTAAATCGGTGAAGTAAGGCAATTCCCACACTGTGTGGTAAGCTATATTCCTTGGAATAACAGCCGATTGTTTGTAGGATAGTCGTCAACTGGTAAAAACCGTGCGTTTCACATACACACCTTCTATTCTGAGGCTGGTAGCTTATCAGGCATAGCATTGCTATCTTGTCTGTTATGTTTCACATGAGGTCCAGGTTAAAAAAAACCCAGAATAGACTTTCTTACAGAACCAAAACCTTGGTCACTTATAGGATATCCGCACCAAACTTAGTACGAATGAAGTCACTTCCACAACCAACACTAATGTTTGTTTTTATACTCAAATATGTAACCTAGCTGAGCAACAACATCCCGGTATCCCCTTGCTGGCGAATTGGACTGAATTGCAGCGTTCTCGAGTGACTTCGCGACGGGCTGCTGAACATTTCTGCTTACGTGCACATGGTCACGTGATTGCCCACGACGAATTCGCAAAGGGATCGACTAACTGATTCATACACAAGTACGCTGATTTGCCTATGGTTGTTGGCTAGCTCGGATCGATTGGAGATATCTGACGTGCCGCGTGATGCGGTAGGTACCGTTAAGTCTAAAGAGATCATGTGACCAAACGAAACGTTGGATGCAGACGGGTTATAGATGAATTCTAAGTAGGAAATGTAATGGATCTTATCTATTTGAAATGAGGAATTAATATTAGAGCTTCTGTCAAAATAACCATTTCATCCTTCTAGTACTAAATAACAAAGATGATTGCCGCTTGCAAGAAAAAATAGGACGAAGATAGAGAGCACGAAACCTAATTTCGACATTCATTCCAGCAGTGGCTTTTTAACTCAGGTTGGCAGACATCCTACCCATCCCAAACTGTAGTCTGTTGTTAACTTGATCATACAAGGGGCACACTTTTCGGGCGCAGGATAATCAACCTTGAGTGAAACCAGTTCACTCATCTTCCCGATAGGGTGTGCAAAGCACACACAGACACTTACCGGAGAAAAATAAGGCCAGATTTAGAAAGAGGCCTTGACAATCCTCTTCGCGATGAGGAAACTGCGAAAGATACTGTAAAGCCGCCACTATAACCTGCTCATGAATCACAAGACTCCACTTTCTATTTATGGCTTCAACAAAAGAGGTCCCCTCCGTTCAGCTAACCGACTACACTGTTGAACAATATTTTATTGGGAATAAGTATACAAACCGACCGCCATCATTGAGGCAAATGGTCAGCATCCAGTCCCAACTGGCTCGAATGTATAATCCCATGATTTCATATCAGAATGAATTAGTGTGATTATGTATTTGTGGATGTAAAGAAATGATAAAAGCTAGTTAACGAAAGGAGTGTGAAAACTATTCGGCCACGAGTTGCTGTTATTCTAGATTCGACTGCTTCGTGCCAATTAATTGAGGCAGTCCATGATCATTCACAGATTGGTTATCTATACCCGTCCACTAGATGTTCGGTGTTACTTCACATTTCATCACAATACAATTAATCTGTGTTGCTAATAAGAAAGTAATGTCTTAAGATCAAACATTCTTGCTAACTGTGGACGGTCTAAATAATACTCAGCATGGTTGTATCCTATTAGTCACTAAAGTGTAAATGAGTCAAATTTCGGTACAAAAGAAGATGTTTTCACAATCAGGAAAGGTTTAGTATAGCAGGAGTGAGTATTAGGGTGATTTAATTGATGTTACGTTTTATAAAGTCAGATGGCAACATAACCGAAAATCAGCAAATGGGATCGAATTCTCATTGCTTCGAGGATACCTTCTGGAAACAGCATGCTTTCAGAGTTCATCATGTCATTATTAAAGTAGAAGCCACATTAATACCTGGCAAAACACAGGGCCGAACATGAGTGTTTTGTATTAACTAATCGGAAGAACAGAAGCGCATATCATTGGGCACTGAGACTCAGCCCTCAATCAAAACATTCAACCTTATGGTACAGCCGTTGCTGCGTTATTATGGATAGTCAAGATGATACTACTCAGAATCTATTTAGTAGGCACTTGCAATTCATATCAGTTATTAATGGGCCGTCGAAGAATTCGATAGCGCATATTGTAATGCGACTCACAGCTTATCAAGAAGCTTTCTATCAACAGGGTCTTTAACTCAAGTTTTGGATTGATTGACGCAACTCACGAATACAGTAACCTGAGATTTATTCAATTCGTCCGGAAAACACCAGGCGAGGACCCTGCTTTTGAGAGTTCTTAGCCAAGTTACGATCAAACTTTGTTGATGCAACTGGTTACTTATCTCGATTGATTTGGACTGAAATTTCAGACCTGATCATTAGATCAGGCCAAATGACAAAACCTGATCCATACGCATGATAAAAGTATGAAAAGAGTTTTGGAAGGAAATTTGTTACGTAAATTAACTTTAATAGAAGAGAAACTTGAGATACACCACGGATTCGAGTGAATCAGACAAGTATCTTACTTAACTGTAAGTGTTATGATTTATCTTGGATGATTTAGAAAATTCAAACTGGTCTGAAGGAGTTTTGAAGGGCAATATAACCCAAACACAGTGAACGCGTCACTGAAAGCGAACCATTCTACTAGGGCGAATCGGACTACGGGGGAACAAGGAACATACATCTATCACTCCACACAATGACATTCGAAATCCATGAGGCAGCCGCTAATTGAACTGTACGCGGTGGCACCGCTTGAGTTTCTCTTTCTACGTGTAATAAATTATTGGTGTTGAACTATACTGTCACTACGTCGAGACACAATCGATACAATCATAGAGGAAACACAGTACAAAGTGTGAAATAGTTTATATATATATATGGTTTGTATATATATACAAACTATTTCACACTTCGTTGCTATTTATATACATATATATGTATATATAAACAACAGTGAGTCTGACCATAGGGTATTATGGCTCGGGACGCCACAAAACTGTTAGAAAGCATACTAAAGTTATCAGGGAAAAGAAGCAACTCTGTCTAGAGAAGAACGTTAGCATGTCACACATCGCCATGTCGGACGGCGTTTATGACCAGTGAATTACGCAATCACCAAATCCTCAAACCAGTAAGGGACAATTAGTCAATTTATTAGGCATGATATTCTCGGTCCCTACAATTCGTGACCATAAAAATTTTGACCATCCCGTGTTTGAATACAAGCGCTAATAGTCACGTTGAGTACTGTCGGTTGCAGTTAACGGTAAACCAACACACACAGTACGCGGCTTACCCATCGCAGATTGTAGAAATCAATTACTTGACTCATTGATCACGTATTAAAAGATTTTGCATACATGTGCTGGCGAACAAGTCCTTTGCTCACTAGATCATCCCACTCGATAAAGGCCAATTAGTAGAAAACGATGGTGGAACACAGTCTGGTAGTTCACATATTCCACACGAACAAACCACGTTGTCGGTGAGTAGTGCAAACCGGATTGCATTTCCTTCATTTCAACAGTTAAAAAATCATGTTTTGGACGCCATGAATGATGCGGGTTTACAAAGGCAACATATGTCCTTGTAAGCATCTTATTGACAATGTCATAAACTGACGAGATAGTGTTACCCAAGTATGTGAGTCGATCCTCAGTCCCAGACGTACTGCTCATTATAAAGAACGTAGGTATTGACATTGAGAAAATGATGTCTAGAGAGTGCAAAACGCTTTCTGTATAATTTACCCTGGTAGTACAGCCTACTCAACGTGATAAGCAGGTTTTCAGTAGAGGGTTCAAGCAAAACAGTACAACTCGCTTACTCCATTTCGGGCAAAAATATGCATCGATATCAATGTATTCATAAGGTGTACTCTGTGGAATCGTGAAGGATGCAAAACTCTTTGCAAATAAATCATTCTACAGTTAGTCTATTTCAATGGTAGTGATTGAACACACAGAAAATTAAAAGACTATTGCTTGTTTACGTCTATATGTTGTGGAAGCATCGACCGATACTGAGAAATTCCTATAAGAGGGATACAGTAAAATGCCAGGGAATTCGGAATCTATGAGAAGTGTATCATCATTTCATTGATTAAGATAGATCATATAGAAGTAGTATATCGCTCTCCCAAAGCAACATAAAGTGACGAATAGATATCAATTCGAAGGATACAATGAAACAAGTTGCCGCAAACTTCAAATGGAGGAATCCATTGATATTGCCTAGTTATTGGTCATTATATGACAAATAGGTGGGGACAACTGTAATCAAGGATTTTTGTTTAAAAACTCCACTGTGAACCATTACAGAAGGTGGGGGATATTTTTCAACTAATTCCTAACTCTTCCGAAAGAAAACTTCCATCACTTGAAAAAAACAATTGCTACTTTAAAGTATGGAAGTGCAGAGAGGAACCCCATTGTCACTATTACTTTCTTCTCTGAAGAGAAAATTTAAAAACGAACAGAAAATGACTTGAATTTATTTCTCTTTCTCGTAATGTCATCAACAAAGTTCACTTATTTACAATTGAGGAGTTAAATTCAAGAATGTGTTGACAAATAGGTAAGGAAATTGGATCGCAATATCACGATTTTTTCGCGATTAAAGAGTCTGTTGGCATTCTTGACATAAAACTTTTAGAATCAGTCTTCCAACTGCGACAATAAATCAAGGTATTTCTTCCTGAGCAGTCTGAAAAAAATGTGAGGCGATAAAACAATAACGTATCTGAAGCAAATGAATTGTTGGAACATATCCACAAAATATCAACGACCGAAATGAAATCAGTTTTCCATGAACACTTGAAAAACCGATATCAAACAAATCGATAAATACCACGTAAATGTTTCATGATCTGATGGGAGGTAACATTATCAGATTTGAAGAAGAGAACGAAAACCGAGAGACAAAAGCACCAAATTGTACAATTGAATGACGCCTGTCATCAACTCGATACTCACTGACCGCTTTCGTCCCTGTTTGAACTCACTAAGTAGAGTTAATTCAAATGAGATACTGGATCGGAAATCCACACTAACAGAATGTGAACAAGATAAACATCATCACGAGCGAGGTCCGCCGGATTGAAGGACAAGGGCCATGATTTGTATGTCGAACAAATCAGGACGGATCATCACGACCTGGTGAGTCCAAGCGACTGCAAAACCGGTCGGTTGGAGGATGGGCATCCGGAAGCAATATAGTGACCATTTTAAGTCTTTGTGATAGCAGCTAATAAGAACTGGTAATTCGAGGCGGACCGTGTCCAATATGAACGAACTACGCATCAAAATACATAGCTGAGTTTTTATGTCCAACCGCATGTTTCCTGCCGAAAGACAGACTAGGTGATCGTGAGGAAAATGACAGTCTGTTGAAGTTTTTGACCACTAATTTCAAGGAGAAAGACATTTCTAATTCCTCAGCTATCAAAACGTATTTTATTCATAGCATAATCTGTGTGGATCGTGGACGGAATCAGTGCTAAAGAATTTTTGACGACTACGAACTTTGTGAGTGGTGTGACGACAAAACGGCGTCTCGGAGACTCAAAACCTCGATCTCTAGATGGGAGGTATCTAGAGTTAACCGCATTTTCTTATGAAGTCTCCCTTATTGACACGATGAACTATGCTTTCTTTGCTTTTACACCGCTCAATTTAATTGTTTGCGCTACTACCTTGTAAGGTACCAACTGTTATTTCCAGGCACAGACTCTATTTGGTTGTAAGTTGTATATTTTTGTTGGATATTAATTAGTTATGTACAGAACCAGTCTGATCTGAGTAAACCGTCAGATTCTGCCCGATTTGAGAGGTTTACAATTCTCCTGATAGATTGCATATAACCGTGGATCCTAACAAATTCTGCTATCCGTACTGTACATTCGCCATTGATGTGAAACCACGATTTAACAAGGTAGTAACAACAAATGAACATAGTGGAAAACATTAAAACTGGAGATTTGAATGAAAAATCTGAATTTTCCATCGTTTTAACACGAGCTATGCGCAACAAGCGTATACCATCACAATACATACTCTATACGGTATATTAATGGTACAAGATGCTTAGTTCTTGTTCCCTCTACATTGTGACTTCCTCATGGGCTCGACCTTCAGATGAATGCTGCGAAACTGGGAGTCATACGCAAAAAGACTGTGGCCATTGTTTTACAATAACGCCCACGCCAGGGAGGACACTCTTGATGAATACCGCTTGAAACGATGAACATGCAGGAGACAGTGGCCCAAAAACTCGCATCTTGCTTGCAAAATGAGCATAAGACGATTTTAAGATATATTTCTCTGAGAGAGATTATTCCCTAGAACAATACAAGTGACCGGACTAAGAACAGCGTTTAGGTCTCAAATTTCCACGAACGTCAGCTGCCTGTTAGAATATCAATGACCTAAGACCCACTATAAGGTAAAGCAGATCAGTGCGACCGGGTCGGAATACCGTCTGCTCTGTAACACTAAGTTTTCGTGAAATTAATGAGCTGATACAATAACAGACCAGAGTACATTAGATGCAAGTGAGACAAGATTGGTATCTCACTGGCTGTCGGATCTCTTTATGAGGGATACGAATGATTGCTAATAGGCATCAATCCACTTTTCAAACCTTCCTAAGGAGTATGATTATTTATGTGATAAATCTTTCGTTACGACAGGGAGAGATTATGGCTCAGAACATTGTCACGCTTCAATAGCTTGAACACTACAGCAACTTCAACTTCTTGTGAAGGGTTATCCGGAAAGCACCAATCGATCGTTCAGCTGAGGCCAACTGAACTATTCGTCAAAATGTTCAACCCAGTTGCCAAATTGTTCACTGCTTGGTGAGGTGAATCAGAAAGGATATTAATAGTAGGTGGACGACCAGTACAACCAGAAAACAGGGAGAATAGTACCCTGTTATTCCAAGACAAAACGGTTGGTTGAAACTCGATCGTCCGAAAAATTACATTCACGACCATTGAGTCAATTTGCACTTAACCTTCGATTGGTCGCTTCCAAAAAGAATCGAATGGGATTTGAAACATTGGCGTCCGTTGATGAATTTTGATAATTTTAACAATAGTACGCAAGCTATCTTGTGGAATGAGATTTCCATCATATCCCATCAGTTACTTTTACGAAATGAACATACACATTACAGTACAGTAGAGGAAAGTAGCACAGCAAAATCTGCTTTAGTCACCTGAATGCCTAAGGCATGATTGGATTGATTTTACATAGTAATGTGTATGTTACTTTGGCAAAAGTAACCGATGTGACGTGATTGGAACGTCACGGCACACGATACAGTACGTACTACTGCTGGACGTTCTCGAACGAAGTTTATTGCAAATGTTCATGGGCGAAGCAAATATCTACTTTAGCAGCTAGTGAACAGCTCTTTCTGTTGGATGCTGTGACATTTTCAAGTGTCTGTTAGGCTTACTCATCTGCCTTAGACCCGATAACCTACTCGACATTAGTGTTTGCCGAGTGTTCCTCACAGACTTTTCGCTCCAATACCAGTTAACTAGTTTAGGTTTGTGATCACACGACCTCTGAGAAGAAGATGGAAGGAAATGAGTAAGATCTGAGTCAAGGTGACTACCCTAAAATGTCCCCAACGAACAACTTTATTAATGACCTTTCAGAAGTGCGGAATACAATATAGAACAAAAGTGCGTTTGTTCATCTTACAATTAAAAACAATGAAATGCTTGGCGGTGCGTAGTGGACTTTCTAATTTCATATGGAATAGGCGTCATCAAACTGCCTGAATACATAATCGAACTGGTCGCAATGGATGAACGGGTTGACATTTATGATAACTCAGATATATCGAGGCAACATAGAATATTATAGCAGCTCGATGCGACGAAATATCCCCGATAAACGCTATCTTCCATCAGTGTTGTGTTGACCGGATATGTAGTGAAGACGAGAACGGTAGTAGAGATAACAATTTGTATACAACAATAATCTTTTTGCGACTGTACATGGGCAGTTTGAGAGAAAGGATAAAATTCAAGAGATACTCCATTGTGTGATCGATCTGTCAATCAATCACGTGATTCGGATTGTCATTGGTGAAATGTGTAACCAGACGACGTGCAAATTCAGGACCCAAACGACGTCGTGAGGTCAACACACCGGCGCCACGACGAACTTCTAATTCGGCTAGGCTGGTTTCCATCGGATGCGTGCGTTTCCCATTGACATTCTGACCTGAAGCCATAGTAACGAAGAGATGAAACAACGTTGAAAAATAGTCAGTTACGTTGGCGAAAGTATGTAACTTCGTCACGGCATTTCATTGTAAGCAAATTTGAAAAACCGGCCAATCAGTTGGCGTATAGGTGCACTCAGAGCTAAACGTGTTTCATCTAACACGTCCACAAATCAGGAGTGGGGGTCGTAAAAGTGCGTGCAACCGAAAGCTGCAAAAAAGAACTTATGTACGAACAAAAGTAGGCTCTGAGAAAATTTCTGCGTGATACTATTTATGACTAGGGGGCATCCAAATTTCCATTTATCGGTAAACAAGAAACGTACACAACCCGCGACATAGCTAGGTGAGATATCGACAACCCGTTTTCGAACCCGTAAGACGAAACTAACCAAGGAGGCGTACGATCACAAGTTATACTCAAACTAGGAGTACTATTACCACGGATACTTACAACGCACATTAAATTTCAGTAACATATTTTCACATGCATGGGCAGAGAATGGTGCAGTTTGGGTTGTCAACAATATTCACAATAATGTGGGCAGTAGTTAGAATAAGACGAAGTACAAACGATCATCGTCAACGCTGATGCAAGACAAATTAAAGCAGGTTATCACATGAAATAATGCTTTAAACCACCAGCTCCAAGAATAGTGCACCTTACAACTTAATGTCACTTGTTGGATTGGCCTAATGACAATATAGTGTTCAAAAGTACTGGCTAAAAGTGGCAGTAAGCAAGTCATGCGATGTCAATGGCAATGGGATACACTGGATTACAGGTGGGGTGGGGGGGTTGTATCCAATCGGGATGCCCGATAACAGTAAACAATGGCTGCATGACAGACTACAGCGGACGTGGTTATATATATATATATATATATATATATATATATATATATATATAGACCAAAGGCACCGATGATATGGTAGACCACGCGCTTTCCTTTCAAATATCACAGTGTTTGCCGATTTTTCAGCTCCCTTGGTGCAATAAAACCTTGAGGTTCAATTTGGTTTCTTCGCCAAAAATTCAGGTTCATTTGCATTCCTGTCTCCCTCACAAAATACACCAGAAGCAACCTCCACATTTGAAAGCTCACGCTCTGTATTTTATTTGCTTTTGCATATTATTAATATCTGTTCATTCTCCTAGACTAGGCAACAATACTGGAGAGTTCATCTAGTATTTTCTCGACAGATAGGGACCTCAATGTCACATACACTACTAGCTAGCAGTATTGGTTGGCTTTGCTACAAAATCCTCCAAGCATATGCCACCAAGTCTCAATCTGTCAGGATAACGTGAGCGGAACCGCAAATGGTGCAGCGTATCACATGTAACGAAGTATGTCAGCAGGCGCTTTTTTTATACTTCGGTTACTATGACACACTTGTCCTAAATTAGATGCCGCCAGCCATGTAGAACACTGGTTTAATTTAGATAAGTCTTTAATACCTGTTTTGTTCTGCCAGAAACAAGAGGATAACAACGGTACTGACAGACCATATATAATGGTAGATTAGATTGAATAACATGCGTCTGATGGTACATATACACAGTTGACAGCTGTGGATGCCACTCCGTGTGACTGATTGTCATTGTGGTAAATTGTAAACATCCAGTTAAATCTTTTCATTATCAGTAATAAGCGGACATATTGAAACTACGCACTAACCACTCAACTAAGCCATAACACAAACCAGCGAGACGGCTGACATGCAATAGTTCCTTAATGAGAGACATACACAGCATACAGCCTACAAAAACCTGGAGCCTCGTGTTGATGGTCCCCAATTTAAGACGATCACCCTTGTGTGTACTGCCCAATAATATCGTTCGTTTTCAACTGTTTCGTTGACGGGGGCCAAACCATCAGACATCATTACGATCCATCCATGTCCATGATCAGTTCATTAGATTGGTGATGTTAAAAACGCCAACTGTGGTTTTAGACAGTGAAGGCTACAAACCAACCTTCGGTATCTCCCGCTTCCGTAGAGTGCCTTTGACAAGCGCGATAAAAGGCGAGCGCCGTCGGATAGACAGTGCTAACCGCATGAGCAATTTCGCCAGTTACGCCACGCCACTGACCAAGTTGAGCCAGCCAAACGCGATTGGCCCAAGCATGCACCGCCAGCGAGTCCGTCGCCGATTCGGTTGGATCCGAGACAGTCGGAGCCGGCCCGGGACCTCGTCCACGTGAAGCGCATCCGGACAGACCCATACGGACGGCATCGGGTAGGAAGGTCAAGCCTTCGTCACGTAACAATCTGCCTTCTCTAGGGAGTAAAACAAAATCGATTATATTAAGGCCGACACATAAATAACATGCATGCAGTAGATGAGGAAAAACAATCGATTGACAAAACCTTCACTCAAGCACAGAGATTGGGAAAAATAACTGTGGCGATCTTTTAAGAGTTAGACAACGCCTACGTATCTCCGCCAGTCCACGGCACTGTTTTATGCGGGTTTATCATACCACATCAGATGATGGTGCCCGAGGTAACTGAAAACGTGATTGTGTTCATTTATAAAACTGGGGCAATGCCAAGTAATCCGAGTTGGGTGTAGGTAGCAACCAACTGAATGGTGCAACACCATCGGAACGAATGTCCGAAACAATCTAATTCTAGAACTTCAATGTGAAGAACCAGATGGAAGTAAATGAAAGAAAGCTTATTAATGACAAGGAGAAAAACGGAATAGTGAAAGGTGTGCCGAACGATAATGATTTACAAATTGTGGCTAGTCGCCTCTGAATAGATAGCAGAACAAGCGAAGATAATGCAAAAAGATCGATAAAGTCAACTGAGGAAAAATTATTTACAGAGAAAATATTCACACGAATTTGTTATCAAGACTTGTTCAACTGTGTACAACAATTCAGCAATTACACAGGCAGCAACAGAGAGAATAATGGAGTTTGATCACAAAGGATCAATAGTCAGCCTATTTTTTGTTGGTCAACGTACACTCCGTCGAATTCCGAAAACGAGCACCCGAACAGTCTAATGTGCAAGCACTGTTTTTGCTTGACACTTTGCCTACAGACAAGTAATACGTCAGGTCATGAATCACCTATCGTGGAATGTTCTCCTGCTACACCTGGTGGGCATATACAAAGTCGGATGTGGTGATCGTTGAGTAGGTGTGCACAAAACGTGTTGGTATGTCTCTACTCAATGTCGTGAAATTACTTCTCACAAAAACGGATATCCCATCTCAATGCATGTCGTCGGATTTCAGTATCATTCACTTAGTGCCGCTGCTACACAGACAGACAATAACCGTCAAGGGTAGATATTCGTCGAACAATATGGATGCGGTGCAATCATGTCACGCAATCGTAGAGGAGTATTATCTTTACTTAAGAACCTACTCCTTAGGGACAGACTGTACCGACATCGGAAATGTCCCAGATTGACAATGCTAACTGAGTTATTAATGATAAGCTGAACGTCATTCATAAGTGATTACGGCTTTCGCATTCTGCGTCTCCCCTAGGGGCGATTGGACAACCTGACCACTACTTACAAGCGAATGTGGCCGATTGTTTGCATACGACAAGTTGATCGTGCCTAGTGTGAGGTCGATGGTGCAGTGGTCAACACGGTTGCCTCATGAAGGAGCAGGCAGGGTTCGAATCTCGGCCGAGGCGAAGATACGCACTACTTACGAGCTCTAACAAAAGCGAAACTCGAATAAAGTGTTTCTTTTCGAAAAGGGCTGACTGATACGTCTATGAGAATGCGGCAACTACGATCAATTGTGAGTTATGTACGACTCATATGAACCAAAATCCTCACTACTTATTAGTAATTTAAAGACAAGTATAAATATTCCATCCTTAACACAATCGTCTGGCTGTGATACAACACCCTAGACGAACATGGGTTTGTAACCACCTATCTGTACTAGTCAGGTGTAACGAATTGCGTTACCACTGCAACGAAGTCTGTCTAGTTTGAGAAAAGGTCTGTCTGGGTATGTAATGAAGATGAACGGTGCAAATCCATCGTTCGATTACATGTTTTCGAACCAATTTGGTCGTCAGATTGTAGGCGTACGTTGCAAGCTCTGGATTGGAGACGGTCTCTGTCTTTAGGGTAACCATTAGCTGTGTGTTCATTTGTGCCATCCTTAACTTAACACCTAGAGGCAAATCCCTGTTACACCTGAGTGAAACTAGAACCGAAATTACGAACTATGAATGGACTATTGAGCAAGTGACAAAAACGTGAGGCGGAGGACAGGGAACAAAAAAATCATTGAATGGTGACTTACTTGAACGGTCGTTCGCCAATCGATCGCGTGTAGGAAGCCAAGATTAAGGCAACCTCATTCACATCAGAGCAGATACGTGTGGCGCGCACGCCCCACTCGATCTGGAGTTGTGCACACAATTGATTGATCGAAATACGATTCGCTGCACAGATGCTGGAAGGGCGATTTCTGTCAGAAATATTCAGTGAGAAACCGTATTAATGGGATAATCGCCCGCTGGCATTTTGCATAACCAAACGGAGCAAATCAGCATAAACATTAAACTGATGGACTGGATAAATTTGTACTGCAGAGCTGGCTGACAGGAATAACTGAAATAAGCAGGACATGAATCAAACGTATTCGATAAGAAGACAGGTGTGATTATTTTTAGTTGTCACGTGTGTAGGATATGTGGCTCAACGTGAAAAAATCGAATGGTGACACAGAATGGATGGGGAATTACATTGTCATTTGTACTATCGGATGAGAATGTCCCTCAGATGCGTTCGCATCTTCTAAATAGTTGTTTTCGAGTTCAAATTCTTACCTACAGCAGTTTCGGCAGTCAATAAATTTGAAAACAGAAGCCCAAAACACTAGATTGCACGATACACTGTGAGGTCCAAACTTCAGTGTTGGTATTTACAGAATATACTCAGACAAGGTTAGTGAAAAGAAATGCCAGACCATATACGATTAGTGGTATCCGATTCGGACTCGTCTGTCAGGGTGGCTGAAGCCAAAGGACGTATGCACTTAACCATCACCACAAGTGGCTTGCGGTACACCATTTGTAGCTCCACGCGCACATCAGGTATCCAGTGTAAACCCGAAAAAATAAGACCAGGAGGTGTGTGGATGAAGCCTTCGTGTCCAGCCAGCCATTGTTAGTTAGCCGATTGTAAGGCTGACACGAGACTGAAACGCCTATCTCTCAAGAAATAAACAGATAGAAATTATAATGGTAGGGTCTAAACTGGGAAGAAAAATATCGAAAATATAACGTTACAAGTATTCCAGTATAGGAGTACGTGTTAGTGCACTCTACAGAGGATATGGAAGAAAAACAAAATGCATGGTTTGACTGCAAAGAAACAAACAAAACATTCACCATACAGTACCCCAACAAAGCTAGACGAAACCAAAAGTAGAAGGCAACAGACAGCCAGATTTCTGAAAAGGGAGGCGAGCGAGTTCCAAACGACGGTAGTCGTTGGTCAATGCAAAATGGACATAACAGGTATAACCGACTTGAGCCCAACAAACTTGTTGTCTCTTGGCCACCGGTGTACTGTGAGTACGTTGGCGACCTGCTAATCTTAAACTGTCAATGGTTTCGCGGCCGCATACATCGCAACGTCATATAATCATGTCACCACGACCTATGGCACCAATGGTTCCCTCGCGTACCACGCGCTTCTGTTCAAGGCCGCGCAATCGCTCCTTACTGAACGTGTGGACATCCGCCCGGATCATGTTTCTCTAGATCGTCCGGTTCAATGCCAAGTTTTCCCAACATCTGAAATCAACGTTACAATGTGGAAGACTTACCTGCACAGCATCTTGGTATCTCCGCTTTTGACCACCAGGATTTCGCTTACCTGATTTCAGTTATCCGTATGACAGCTGATTTGGAATCCGATCATCGCCCATCCGACGGAAGTGACCTAGCCAGCTAAGCTGATTCAGCATCAACACGGCTTCCGTTCCGTCCACGTCCGCTAGTCGCAGTACACCAGTTGTCGGAACTATGTCCAACCACCGAATACCCAAGATGCGTCCTAGACATTGCAAATGGAGGTGGCTCAGACAGCGCACGTTTCGGTGATGCAGTGCACAAGTTTCACCCCGTACAACAGTATAGATAGCACCATTGAGTGGTAGACACAGAGCTTAGTTGCTGCCTTCAGGCTGTGGTTCTTCCAAACACGTGTTTCAATACTTCCGAAAGCAACACTAGCATTTGCCACACGAGCTCTTAACTCGCAGTTCACGGACAGATCGGTGGACAAATTGGTACCCAAGTGGTAAAAATTCGCGCAGCTGCCGACAACAGCTTCATTAACGCAGATTTGAGGTGAAGGTGTACAGACAGCACCTCCGGCCGGAGAACACTGAAAGAAAGAAAATGTCTTGCCTGTGTTGATATTCAATCCAAACTTGGATGCCGTTGTCGCCAAGGTCGTGGCCAGTCGTTGTAGTTCGTCTTCGCTGTGTGCGAACATCGCAGTGTCATCTGCGAACAGAATCAGGCGCATCGTTGAAGTATGTAGCCGAGTCGGGGCGCTGAAACGTCGAATATTCAGTAAGCGCCCATCCGTCTGGTACTCTACTTCAACGCCGTCCTTCCCAGAGTCCTGAAAAGCAACTGTTAGCATGGTAGTCAAGTATAAACTAAGTAGGGCTGGGGCTAGCACACAACCTTGCTTCAGGCCAGTGGCAATGTCAAAATCATCAGAGGTAGATCCACACGATTATACATTCGCCTTCATGCCCACATACAACATTCTAATCAAACTGACGAACTTATCTGAACATTCAAACTTACCAAGCATCGTCTACAACGCCTCACAGCTCACGGAATCAAACGCTTTGGTGAAGTCTACGAAGAAGGCATTCAGGGGCTGGTTGCGTTCCCGGCACTTCTCCCGAAACTGTCGAGCAGCAAACACCAGATCGATCGTACTCCGACTCACCCGGAATGCACACTGCTCCCCAACATTCGCATCCAGCCGGTTCAGGAGGATTCTTGCAAGCACTTTGCCGGCGCAGCTCAGCAGACTGGTGCCCCGATGGCTGTCGGCTCATTGGTTGCTAGCCCTATCTTTAAACACAGGTACTATCAGATCATTCTTAAAATCTTGTGGCATTTCCTCCTGTTCCCAGATGGCACGAACCAGCTGGAACAAAGCGCGCCATAACGCCGGTCCGTCATTCTTCAGTATTTCACCCGGCAATCTCTTATCGCCTGCAGCTTTTCCATTGCGCAGTTGTTCAGTCGCTCATTGCACCTCTGGCCAATCTGGGTTGAGGAAATGGCTACACCACCGGTAAACGATACGTACCAAACCAGCTTACAAAGCTGTCTTAGTGGCTCTCATTCCGAAGATTCTAATGGCTGCTGGACCGAGATCTCACAGACAATCTATGAAGTAGGTACTATAGCATGAGGCACGGAGGTACATGGGTTGAACAAACATTGGATATCGGAGAAATCCTTAGGGTTGTTAGAAGCCAGACCGAACATTCCTTCTGGCAGTCCACACAACAAGTTTAGGAGAGATATCGATAGGAAGCTGAAATGTAGCCTAATCACTGATCGTGGGGCTTGGTTAATGTTGAAAGTTAAGTAAATGGAGATCGCTTTTGCTTCAGGGAACACAGGTAAACCATTTAGGGTTATCCGCGCTACCTGCCCCAAGCGACCGTTTGTCAACGAAGCTATCAGCCAGATAGATGGCACGTTAGTCTATAAGTCCAGAAAGTTAGAACGGTGGGCAGAACACTTTGACGATCAATTTAGCTGGCCTCCTGCTTTTACCAGGATGCTGCCACAAACTTGTAATGTGGCACCCTGATCAGTAGATTTGGAACCATCCCCTACGACTGAGGTCCGAAATTGCATTTCGGCTCTCAATCGTAATAAGGCTGCTGGTCCAGATGATCTAGTGCCAGTACTTTTTAAACAAGATGGAGAGACGTTAGTGGTAGCATTGACTCAGTTGTTTCAACTTGTGTGGACAACGGAGACCATCCTTGCGTGTTGGGGTCACTCGAAAATAGTTTCCATATTCAAGATAGGAATCCGGGACCCTCACGAAAATCATAGAGGAATTAGCTTGACTTCAGCAATTCCTATGGTTCTGGCATTCAGTATACTTCGTCGGTTCACTGCAGCTCGAGAGGTAAACATTAGGAAAGAACGGAAAGGATTCTGCCTTGAGCGGAGATGTATTGATCAAATTTTACTCTTCGCCAAATTCTGGAGCAGCATCATGTGTACCACAGGTCAACAATTACCGTATTTCTCGACTGTTCGCAGAAGTGTACCGACCAAGTATATGAACATACTATCGACGCTTTATTCCCATACTTCGGCTCAGGTTAGGGTTTACGGTGTCAGTTTCAGCACCAGCAGCGGTCTACGTCGAGGCTGCCCACTTTCATCATTTTTATTCAATTTCGTCATAGACGAAATAATGGAGGACTGTCTCCGACACTCACAAGATGCTGGTGTGGACCTCCTACCTGGTGCAGCACTGACTGATCTTGATTATGCTGATGACAAGGTGTTGCTGTTTGACACTTTTCAAGCAGTACAAACAACGCTAACCACTATTTCGTGTTCTGCTGCATACTTCGGAATACGCTTTGCAGCCTCAAAATACAAAGTGTTTTGCAAGATAGCTGTGTTTACGTAGATTTATCGTTAGATAATGAAGTCATAAAGGTTGTTGATCGGTTTGTATGAGTGGCGGCGGTGGAGGTGTAGGAAATGAAAAAGAATTGCGTACCTCTAAAGCAAGGGCGGTATTAACTCATCTGGAACAGCCCTGGCGACGGAGGTATTTCTTTAAGACATAAGGGCGGCGCATATAAGGCGATAGTGATGGCTGTATTACTTTACGGCAGCAGAACATGGCCGCTCACGACAAAAGACGTGAACCGTCTTCAGGTATTCGACCACCGATGTCTACCTTCAGTCGCTCGTATCGGGTGGCCCCAACGAGGAGGTTAGGAAGCGGGTGTTTGACACTGATTGTCAAACGAGTTCTTTTGTTCAGTCATTAAATTTAGACAGACTTAGATGGCTAGGTCATGTACTAAGGATGCCAGCTAGTCGTCTGCCACACTGAGCACTGTTTACCGACGGTGCGGCCAATTGGCTCGAGGTGGACAGATGATGACCTGGCGTGGACAAATGAAATCGTTCACCACGGGGTTGGCCACTGTAGATCGGGTTCGTCTCCCAGGCTGGGGCCCTCGCGATTCACAGAGCCGGTGGCTGGAGACATTAGGTGAGATGGCGGTTCATCGAGCTCAGTGGCGTGAATGTTGTCGTTGTTTGTCCGAGTTGTCCGTGAAGTGAGTGCATTTAATGACGCAGGGCAGTGAAGGCCGTAAGAAAGCTGTCTTACTGATGACGCCTTACTTTCACTTACAGCCCGGTTGTTTGTTTGCAAAATGTAGGCACCTTGATGTTGAGTGTTTTAATATTGACCTAGCTATTTTTAGTATTTAGGTCCCCTTCCCCTGCCCCTCTTTTTATTTCTCTCTTCCTATATAGGTTTTTAATCTTCTTTTCCTACGTGTTTGTGTGACAGTTAAGCATCAGTATGAACCACTAATGTATTGCTGTCTATGATGATGATGGGGAGAGAGCAAGTAAAGATTTGATGGCCTGTTGTAACAGGCTGTTTACGATCACCCAGTCAATGGTAGCGGGACGGTTTAATAAGTTACCAAAGTGTTTGCACCAGGCTTTCATAATGTCCTCTGGCTGGATGCACGAACAGCCGGTGTCCACGTCTACCAGTGCTTTAGTGAACTGGATCGATGGACCGAAGATCGCCTTAGGCGAATCGTAGAATTGCTTATGTTGTCCAGGATCGGCGTAGCCCTGCATTCACTCACCCTGAATCCTCCACAAGTCGTCCTTGACTCCGTGAAGACGCTCGGTCAGTTGAGGGCGAATACTCCGGAATGTCTCTCGCGTGTCTCCATTGTCCGGGCCCATTGTGGGGAGGCAAACACCGCATTATTCTCTCGTACCAAGCTAGAGATAACCCCGTTGTTGTCGTTGAACAAGTCCGGACGTTTCTTGCGTTTGACACTGACCGTCTCGATAGCTGTTGTCGAGATCAGTCCCCACCCACCTTCGGGGGTGGCAGATATAGGAACGTCTTGCAGACGAACGGCAACGGCACACTGAAAAGCAGCCCTCGTCTCACAGTTCTCCAGTAGTTAGACATCCAACTTCTGCTGTTGTCCGGTTGATCTACAATAAACAGGCTTGCAGATATGAATAGACAACTTGGTCCTAACCACTCTATGATCGGTGCTATGTTCAGCTCCGCGCATCACTCGTGTGATAAGCATTTTACGAATGTGGAGCTGCCGCACAATCATGTAATCAAGCAAATGATGATGACCACTTCGTAGATGAGTCCACGTCGTGATGTCGCTCGAATCCAGCTAGAATCGGGTGTCTGTGATAGCCAGTTCGTGAGCAGCATACAAGTGGAGCAAACGACCACCGTTCTCGTTGACTGAACCAATGCCGTAAGGTCCGAGAACTCTCGACCAGGCTACCGAGTCGCGTCCAACTCGAGCGTTCAAGTCACCCAGAACAAACAGTCGGTTAATCACCGACGCCGACCAGACTGCGACGGACAGCTGATCATAGAACTAGTCTTTTATATCAGCAGTGACACATAGTTGGACCATAAACACTAACAAATGTGGCACACTCACCTCGACTGAGTCGCAGGCGCATCGACAGTATTCGAGGGCTGATGCCTATCATCGAAGCATTGATGCGGGCAGCCAGTGTGAAACAGACACCATGTTGCTGAGCACCGTCTTCCGGGTAACCCATCCAGTTGAAGGTGTATTCAAGAACTACTTATCGGAACTTACCTTGGTCTACAAGCCTAGTCTCACTCAAGACTGTTACGTCGATGTCATACCGGCTCAGTTTCATCGCGATCAGTGCGGTTCGGCGTTCTGGCCGTCCTGTGGTGTTGCATCGATCCAGTAGCGTGCGCACAATCCATGTCCCGATGTAAAAAGTCTTGCGTCCGAGGGTGTGTCTCAGGTTGGTCCTCCTGTTACTGAGACTCAAGTGAGCATTGTCTGCTCTATGATTCGTGCTGGCGCGGTTAGTAGTGGAGAAAGATGGTTTAGCAGTAGCATGTTTTCACCTATCCACCCTGCCTCAAATAGCATATAGGACGACCCGGTTTATTCTGCACGACGGCCGACGCAGTATGGTATTTGGTTTATGTTGCACTCGCATAGTTTATGTGGGCTTTGGATACTGCCAAGACGCCCAGACCAAGACAGGAGAGTGGTCAGAGCCCTCAACAAGTCTTTGGCTCAAAAACCTGTACCGCAAGGCAACGGTAACACACATGAATACAGACCATCACAATAACATCGACCACCAGCAACGACCACATTACAATCGTTACGCACATGATCGAGAGCAACACACATGAAGTCAACACATATAAGACCAATAGTACTGCAGAGAAAAACAAGTCACACACAAAACCAGACCAAACAAGAACAAACACCAAGTCGAAACAAAACATACCGGCATCATACACAACGAGCGCAACTGATTTTTGTCTGGTCGCTCCATTTTGTCCAATCTGATATGGTTGAACCTGCAAGGACCGACGTCCCAGTCAGTACAGCCCGCCGGATCAAAACAGCGTGCAAGCCTGACCACCACGTCAAGGTAGCATAAACACAGACACACGCACACAATCAATGCACATCAATTACCACGGCAATCTGGTACTGATGAACAAGTCTTTCTGTACGCAGAGGAGTGTCTTCCACCTGTTAAATGCCACCGCGTCCGTGAACGGGAGAAGTCTTCAGCTTTCATTACGTAACATGTCCAACTAATTAAGTGGTAGAGCGCCCCATCCTGTTACCGTCCCAAGGCGCCTCCGTCGTGAGAAAGGAAAAAACGATTGACTTTGTCCTAGTTTGCGGACCTGCTCATAGCGGCCGAGAGGGTGGCCTTGGCTAGTTTTTACCCGTCAGACTTTTTACTCCATTGTGCCCATTATTGACTCCAGCTGCTTTTTTTTTCGATAAATGCCCTTTTCTCTTCATGATTCGGGAATGTTCTTATGGCCACTGCGCTCCCTATAAGTACTTTGTCCTTGTCGCCTTGGTCGCACACGTTTTGGGGCGGAACGAAGCTCTTTTTTTGTACGCGCCTTTTTGGCTTGCCTTGGGGGCGAATGCGGGAACAGTCGCAGTACTTTTCGGGACCGAGATTTTCGCGTGAATTATTAACGGAAGGAGAATCCGAATTCTGCCAAGCGCATTGCAATAGCAAGAACGAACCAGCGTGTTGTTTAGGTGGGTTTGCAACATTAGGCTGTTCACCACCACCCGAACCCCAATACCACCATTGAAAACACCTCAACTGATTAATGTCAAGTCTTACATCTGAAACACTGAGTTCCTTTTAACCACTTCATCAGAGCAGAAAGAAGACAAATATTGCGATATGTTAATCTATCGGGTTGCCGTAGTCGTAATTACATAATAGTTGGTGTGCTTGTAGGCGTGTCTAGTTCCTGTTTATCCTTATCTATATGATGTATATAACTGGCATGTTTTATGTTTGCGACTGATGAGAGTAAATGAAGTGTAAACATATCTTTCTGCTACTGATGAAGTTTTACATCATTTATGAATTCTTGTGAGTGCCGGATCATTTACATACGCAGAACGGAGCGGCAGTTACGTACTCGGGTCAACGAACACATTCCACTTTGGGTTCGCAAAACGGTCAATGTCGGACTCAAGTCAGAATGTGACAAGTCATAAAGAACTGGCGTCATCGATCGCTCGACACTAGCCGACCCCAATTGGATCTGGAGAAGGCCTTAAGGATATGTTACGCAACAAAAAATCGAATGCTTCTCCAGATCGCGGAGGCGGTAGTAATTAACAAATGGAAACCACCTCTCTGCATACAAAAAGACTTGTACATCAGTACCAAATTGCTCTGGTAACTGATGCGCATGGACATGTGAGTGTGTTTGTTGATTTTGTTGTTTAGCTTTACAATGTCCGTTGAACTTTGCCATATAAATCCACAGACTGCAATATGTGCCTGATGAGATGCGGCGAAATGTGCTTGGGAGATAGACTGTACAAAAAACCGTTTCCGACTTCCTTGTTCACATTTGTTACGAGGGAAAGTTGTTTTGCTTTGTTTTTATTAGTCGCCCACGGTAGTGGTGTCGTTCTGGTCACCGATGAGCAAATAACTGAAAGAACATGCCAGCGCATTTGTGTACTGGTCGACATTAGCTAAAATAGAGGTGTAGCATGTTTTCTGTGAAACTGCACTAATTCAGCGACTGACCCTACCAGGAATACACATAGTAAACGTTGTTGCTTCTCAAGATGGCTGAGAACAGGTACTGTCAATTCAGTGAAAATGAGTCAGGGTTTATAGGCACTAGAGTGAACAGCTCGTTCTGTGTATGTGGCTGGCTGTGGTTTACAGTTGCACTAGGGCATATAATGTGAGCGATGATGATACTGATGTGACAAAATGTCTCCACTCCAACTTGGACAGCGATCTAATCGTGTTGCACCATCTTACGTAGATTGTCTAGTGAACTAATATCGCAATGACAAGAGTTTGCGCGTCCTAACACAAGCTTGTTTTACATCGATGAATGTACCATTACATGAAGGAAGTATCGGCTAAATTACGTCTACTATGAGGGCCGGAATCCATAAGCAAGCCTAAGTACTCGGTCATCGACAGATACCTTCATCGAACAGCATAACAGGGGAACAATGTCGTAAAAGACTAAACCAACTGCAACCAGTGGTTTTTTCGATTTTTCAGCAAACACCACTAATAAAACGTTTTCGTATACCGAACTGCCACTCTGTTAGTTAAGGGCTTAACAAACACAAGATGCTCAAATCATAAGCAGGAAACCAAATCGATAGAGTTTTCCTCAGCTTACACCGTTTTTGACCGTTAGCTAACTTTTTCACCCGATCTATGACTGTCATAATTATTTCAAGCACGCTTAGTTACTTGTCGCCAGTTACTAGAGGTATTAATACGCTAAAGGTTGATGATTCACTTCTCAAAGGTATAAAACATATTATTGAAGATGAACAACGCAGTCAATGTGAGCTTGCACTTAAATGGACCGATTTCCTCTCCCATATAGCGATACCAAGTTTGTCCACATTTAACGAACAGTAGAATAAACGAATGAAGGATAAGTGCAGGAAAAAGTGAGAAACTATGCTGTAACAAATAACTGATGTTCGTTACTGATAACCTGAGTGGTCGACACCGAGAGGGAAACAACAACCAATTTCATTATTCCAGTTGAGTGAGTAACATGTTGGGTTGATCATGATATGAGCCTCAGCTTAC
>JTDE01005201.1:23464-43087 GCA_014338405.1 Paragonimus skrjabini miyazakii
CAAGAGAGAGATGAAAAAAGGGTGCGTTCCTAAGACAGAGTTTAGAGTCAGTTAGGACTGACAACCCGTACGTATATGTGGCGTGCGGCACCGGTTCAAATAAACCATTAGAGAACAGAGAGCGATGCGAAGGAAATTGGAACTGATTAAAACGGGTGGTTAGTTCGATTTTTTAGCAGGCACCTCTCGGAAAATAGTGGTGAGACGAGGCGGATAGATAGTGTATATTCAGTAGTTGTTTTATATTGTGAATTGTTTGGCTGGTACATCATAACCTATTGACTGACACATTTTCACGTTTAGTCAACCACTCTTAGCGTTTACTTCTATCTCGACGAGCCACAGTGTCTGGATGTGGCTAATTGCAGCTAGTCTGCTACCAGTCGCACTGCCCTGTTAGCACAGTAGCCAGCAGATCTCTATAGTACTCACGTGAGACGGTTTTTATCGTCCGAGTCACAAGTGGATTCGTAATGGTCTGTTACCTACTCCGGACTGTTTGTATAGGCATGGAGACCGTGATCGATCGATAACAATGCGTTTCAGACCTGTTTTCAGCTGTCAAGACAGCCGTCAGACTCACTCGGATGACTATCACTCCAGAAATTGAGCCAGTGTTTGTCCAACTTATGTAGCCGTTCGGATAACGATGACTGAAACCTATATCAACTTGAGGGGATAACTTATCCACCCGCAGACAGGTGACCGGTTTGCCAAACGTGTTGTTCTTATGTGCTCTGTGTAGTACGAACACACCCACGCGTTCAGTGTTCACGGCATACGTGTCAGCCTGTTTCCCCGTCAGTCAAGCAACTGGGCAGGTCCGTGTCCTATCGCTTTGTAAGAGCCAACCGGTCTCTGTTTGTTAGTCTACTCACGTGCACATTGACCGTGCAACCTCGTTCGTCGTCGAAATCCAGAGGGTCGTCTTGAGACAACTCGAACCGACATTGAGATAAGCGTGGTATTCAGGTTTTTTAAACTGCAAAACGTATGGTCCCCGATTACTTGCTAGGCATTAACCACTTGTATCCAGCGCGGCATCAATCAGCCTGCCTAACTGAGTATTCAGGTCACCAGCAAAGCGCGTCTAGATCCATGGATTATGGGTGGATGAGCCAATGGCAAGACTTACCGACAATGGCATCACAAGAATGGTTAGTGGGAACATGAATAACGTTTGCCACATGCCTAGCCTCAGGTACTAGCCAAGCCTTCTTATTTGACAACACAAAGGAGCCTATTAACAAGCAGCCCATTTTTTTGTATGCACTTAGGGTAGTCAGTTGAGTTAGTAACCTGAGATACAGAATATTTAGAAATGCACAAAGCGAAGAGGATGTAGGTACATTTAAGACGAAATAACCACATGAAGTGGCAAACGTGTCGCAATATTTGACAGAGAGAAGACAGAATACTGTGGAAGGTAAAAAAGAGGAAATGTGCACAGGGAGAAAATAAATTACACCGGTGCACACAGACACTCCAAATACGCACGACACAAACTCCTATTCTTCGTCATGTCGGACAAGGTTTCTAACCCAAGGTGTTCAGTGTTCACTGGGCCCTAGCCAGGAAGCCGGGTGTGCCATACTGAAAAAAACTGCAGAGTAAGTGCCTTTATATCTCGAGCACGTCACAGGCTAACCACCAGGTCTCCGCTTCCAGCTTAACCCACCACTCGTAATCAAGGCACGGTCTGGCAGCCGGTAAGTTAGCATTTGTAAGATGTGACTATGCCAAAGAAGCCTATGAGACGAGAGTATTATGCCTAGGAGTCGATGGAGCTAAAACATTTCGAGAATACGTCAGCAAACCTTGTCACTGTTGACACGATGTTCCCATCACATGCCAATAACATTTCAGAGACACTGATGGTCGAAAACGGACAATGAACATCTGTCGAGCAGGCACATTCCTTCTCGATAAACAATCTCAGAGTGCCGCTCTGTTAACTGAATCAAAAACTATTCTGATGTCTAAGAAGACAATTGTCAGCTTTCTACATGAATGGTGAAGTCTAAGCATCTGGCGGTGTAACGATTGGATCAATAAAGTCACGTCTATGAGGTGCAGGACTGTAGTAAAGTATTGGCTGAACGTGCCTCGAAAAGGTAAATAGATCGAGGTGTACAAAACACTGTCCGTTGACCTACCTGACTGAGTATTCAGATATTAAGAACAGGCAGGAGGGTTGAGTCATCTATGCAACCACATCAGTGTCCTAATTGATGAACCAGCACAATAACCATAAGTCTTCTGGACAGCGGCCTGGGAATCAGGTACCCATAGTAAGTTGGGGACAAATGCGGGGGAGGATCACCAAACAGAGCACACTGTCGTAATTGGTAGTGTGGAAAAAGAGCGTGAGTAACATCGGTCAAATAATACATAATCAAGTATGCAATGTCGTCAGGGCTCATATCTGATGCGTGAAAGATATACTACCAAGCTGCCCAAACCAAAAAACGTTAGCCCGGGAGGTCACACCTGAAGTAATCTTAGCCATAGGTAATTGGGATGAAACACAGGGTTCCCAGTCATTTAGGAGTCGGTGAACAGTACACTAGCCCATGTGCTCTTTGGGGGAGGCCTGCTATTAACAGTACTGCATGCACCCTGAGGGGTTTTGGAGTAGACAACTGAATGGTTCGAAAACCCTTCCGGATGGAGGGCAAGGCAGATCCAGAAACCAGGGGACTTTACGACGCGGTTGTTTATGTATCATCTTCATATGCCGCGGGCAAGTCACCAAGATGGGGGTAATATATACCCATTCAGTGGGGTTCAGCTATTGAGAATGCAATACACACCTTTTACTGCCCCAAGTGTGCCTACAAACTCGAACACAGCAGTGGACATTGGCCTCAGTTCTCTCGATTAGGTGGATAAAACGCCCTTAACCAGGTCAAGCAAAGAATAAGATCATCCTGAAAAGGCCATGTATCTGTCTTCTGATGTTACTTAAGAAGACCAGCGCGATGTACGACCCACTGAGAGCTGTGCTTATTTAGACATTACTGGGACGTATTTACTGTGCTTTGCATGACGATATTCGGTCATCAATGTAGAACGCAACTGGTCTCCATCTAGGGCCCTTAAAGCACTTGGTCTCAAGTTGGATCGACTTAATCCAAACTTTAAGTCGAATGTGAATCTTTAGATCATTGAGTAAAACGAGTGTAACTACTTTCGGCGCACACTTCTATGAAGCACAGCAGCTCGCAAACTAGAAATCCCAGAAGAAGAAAAATTCCAAACTTGAAAAAGAACACTATAACGGAGGAAGTCACCAAAAATGAGGGTTCTGGTGACTTATGTTGAAAGTATAATTCAGTTCAGTTTCCAAGACGGAATGGCATAAATCAAGAACTGTTCAGTTTCTTGTACCCACGAGCTCCTGAGGGCGTCCAGTGCTGGGGCGATAACAGTAGTAAATTTTTCACCTTCAAGCGTAAACATGAGGTCTAGCAAATAAAAAACTGAGTCCAAACTCCTTTCTAAAATTTTTTAATATACACAAACAATTCACATAAGAACAATGAATGAAGCTGTTCACTAATCACGCCAGTTTCAGATTGACACTATGAAAAGATGATAAAACTGGATTTGAGAGATGCAACGTGGTCCAGTCAATGCAAGTTAGGCGGCCTGATCTCATCTCACATGTACCCAATGTGATTCATAGACTAACAACCAATAGGATCATGTTACAGGGATATCCAGAGTTGAGTTTGAAGAGGTAATCTAGAATGGATAAAAGATTGGTTGAATCTCAACGGTTCTATTGGTAAAATACCGATGAATAAACGGGAGGTCAAGTGGTTCAGTCTCAAATGCTTCTGCTGTCTAAATGCATGACAAACGTCCTGACATTCTGCAGTCCAAGAATAACTAAAAAATGAAGATTGATGTGCCAAAAACTGGACGCACGAAAATCGATTGAATGAGTGAGGGCCTTCAAGAGGAAGGGGTTGTGCTGGTTATAAAGGAAGCGAACACATCTGTGAGTATCGAAATCGAACGCAGCTGAATGGAATGGTGAATACAGTGAAAAGTCCTTAGAGCTCATTCAAATAAGTATGGCTCTTGAAGGGGAACCACATACAAGTAGGAATGTTCATGTATAAAAAAATGTGGCAAATTAGTGAAGAAATCAGTTTGTCATACAGACTGCCAATGTTTACGTGACTGGCACTTATACTTACTTTTTTAAGGTTCGCAGTTTAGCGCCAGTAAGAAAAATACATGTGACTGGACGGCCGAGTTGTTTGAGACAGGCACCGAAGGAGGACGACGTAGGGATCTGTTGAATCCATGTGGAAAGAACGCGATTATGACCATTATGCGAAATGGGACTCAGTCAGTACTAGTAATTAGGACGTAAATACAATTTTTCAACCAACACGGCATAACGAAGCAAGCGAAATTAACCAATTTCTAATTAGGTAACTATCACTATAGTGCTGATTGGGCTCTGTGGTCATTGTTCAGTCATTTTGGTGGCCAAGTGAACAGGTGAGTTGGTGAACCACACCAGCAAGCCACTTAAATGATTGAACGATAATCATCGAGACCAGCCAGTCCATTATGAATCAGGACTAAGTGCGAAACAGTCGATGTACCGACGTGATTGTTGTCCAAACGAAATTGTGTACGACTTGGAAGAACGATGATGGAAAAAGATGTAAACCGCGTGAACAAAGACACACCACTCTCTCCTGGCTGAACATAACGATGACGACCTCTATCCACTTTCTTTACGGACAGCCATTTCCTTTACAACATTTACCTACAAACGTTAAAACAGTTACTGCTCAACGCTGGGCCATGACATTAACTACGGGCCTACTAAGGGTCATTCTGCACCAACGGTAAGCGAGATTCAAGGACAGGCAACAGAAGCTGAAAATGCAAGACCAGTCTTCTGGGTCGGTCACACCGATGCGTCCGCCGATCACACCTTCTGAAAACTTCAGTATTGAGTTCCAATTCGATCCGACTTGTTTTGTTATTTTGATGTGGTGATCAGGCTTGTGTACCGCATCGATCCAGAGGGCTATGCTAACCAGGACTTCGGTTCTACCAGGTAAAACCATATCAGAAGTTTGAACATGTAGGTTTCGAGATTCTGAAGGTAACTAACTGCTTCAAGTTTTGAAAGCAACGAATTTCCGTTGAAACTTGCAAGTTGCTGCGTTATGTAACCAGCTTCAGACGCAAGATGATCGTGAAATTGTAAAGATATAGTTTCCCACTGGATACCCACAGCATTTATCAATTCGTGAGGCTTTTAAAGAAGAATAAATTGAAGGTGACCAACAATAACCTCAGATGTATTGTGACTGCTCCCATCGAAACGTCACAGATACGACTGATTGATTTGCATCCAACACTGCCGTTTTTTTGCTATTGCAGAAAACTTGTCATTGTGCTGTCGTATGGTATTTACACAATTCTGTAAGATGATAGTCGACTGTACGAAGAGGACTTATAGCAACAGTTTGATGAAATTACGAAAGAAACCTGTTGAGGAACTAATTTCGACAGAAACCAGTAAGCAGATAGTGAACGTTTTTCCAAATACAAATGAATTCACTGCAGTTAGAGGCATTAGCCTTAGGTCTGGATTACATAATACCATCACATAAACCTGAGCGTATTTATGTAGATATACAGTTTGAAAATCTAACGGAGCAATCAGCTGATTTTCAGCCAACCACTACTGATAACCGAGGCTGAATTAAAACCAAACTCATTGACATAGCCTAGGAGTTTACCATGACTCCGATCATATGGTCGATGTGCTATCACAAAGGAACACTCGCAATCGTTAAGAGAATTTATGTAAAAAAAATGTAATACTTAAGCCAGATAAAGGTTCTGAGACAGTCATTTTAGACAGAGATATGTATGTGCAGAAGATGCCAATATAAGATAACCAGATGAAGTTTCGGTAAATAGACAGTGTCATTGAAGCAGAAGGTCGCACTAGACGTCTACAACCCCTTTTACAATTACGAAGAATTGATGAGATGACGTATAAAGCACTCAAACCGTGTGAGTCATCAACACCTCGACTCTACGATCTCCCCAAAACACACAAGTCTGGAATGCTATTTAGGTCTATTCCAACGATGACAAATTTCCCATACCACAAATTGACATTCTTACTTCATTAAAGCCATACCAGATAGGCTAAAGGAGAGGGGTGAGACAAAAAACAGCTGGCCTCATAGTGGTGTGTCACACCACTGACCGTGTACGAGAGCTCAAGTAACGAAGTACAATCAAATGGACAGACAGCAGAACCATTTTTACGGTTGCGGGCACTGCTGTCTTCTGAATAGAGAAGGGGTTAGAAAAGATGTCATCAAACAAAAGGGAATTCCGATGGTCTAACGACTGATCGTGGCCACCGACATATTACCTCCCATGCCGTCGAAACAGTTCCGGTTTAATTCAAAAGCCTGCGCGCAGCAGTGATCAGAATTATACATCAATGTCTTATTCACTGAGCTTTTCGGATGGCTAAACCTCTTATTGTCAACTGAATCAGACACATGGGTGCTCAGATCTGGGTGGAATCTCCCAAGAAAACCCTGTATCCTGTTGTCTCACAGATTAAGCGGTTAAACCCGAAGCATTGGGTGCGTCAACATTTTTCCGCAATATGAAAAACCGGGAAGTATCAGAATTTATCGTTGTTCTGACAAAACAATGCACTCATTTTCACTTTCCTCCTCTTCTGCTCCCAATTTTATTTCCTTCAAGCCAACATATACTTCTTTTTAAACCATTTGACGCATGACATCCTGGAGAGGGCACTCGGAAAGTCGACAATGTCGGGTCGGAGCTTCTCCCAAATAGCAAGTCGACTGACGTTACATATGCAAGCGACACTGCTTCATCTTGTTCCTTTGGAGAGAACATGTAGACCACGCTGAACCGGTTAAGTGATACGGCTGATCTGTACAGTATGCATTTTGCACCTTCAAAGTCCAGTGTTGTTACAAGATTGAATTGGTATTGATCCTGTTGTTGCATACAGACTGCCGATTACTTCACCGGTCTGGGTAGTGTCACCTCATTAGTGTTGACGAAGTGTCCACGAGGATAGCGAGTGTGAATGCATTGAACAGCTTCAAAGATAGTATCGTGTCATATGGCCAGTTCTTTCAATATCGTCGACCGATCTAATCGAAAATACGATAGTTCAGGAGGGCTTCAGATTATGTTCCAGAACTAACGCTCTCATAACTTTTTCAAGACGTAAGATCAACCTTTCGGCTGAAACGTATGGTCCCATAGGCTGTTTAGCACCTTGTGAACACGAAAATGGATCACACATAAGAAGCCATTGTTTTGAAATCAATTAACTATTTCACTTGGACTGCGTCAATCGTCGCTGTGAATACGGCCCTGGGTGTGCGCCAGCATCCTTGCTGTCGTTCAACTATCTCATCACTAACGTGGACCGCAGTAAATGCTCCGTGAAACTGGGCCTGGCGGACGTCCGAAAACAGGTGGAAACGGTGGAATGTCCCATGCTCTGATGTGCTGGTTTGTTCAACATTTCCTTTTTTTAGGTAGTCTCATCGGCGATGCAGGTCGTCAGACCATGTTCGTCAGTGGACACGTAGACGTTAGTGTGATGCTGGCATATCATCAAAGATCACCTAGGTGTCGGTTGAGAAAAGTGCAAGGTGAAAGTGAAGCAGATGAAGCAGACAGAAGGTCCCTGAATATAAATAAAACTGCAATTTTGAATGCAGTCCACCTAGTAATGTGGTACGTCCCGGTCAACTGCCGTGATTGTCCAGTTTTTTCGTTCAACGGCGACAGTCCTTCACCTACGCACACTTTAACGTCAACTAACAGTATCAAGACAGTGTGACATGTCTGACCGTCACCATCCCCGTTAATTTAGCTCGCATCATATGGGATGATCGAGTGAACGATGCGATGATTCACTAGCGCGTACTTGGAAGAAGTTCAGGTATGCAATCAACTGATCAAATAATGGAAATATGAAACCTGTGATCGGTTGGTCGCGTTTTCCGTATGCCAGATGAACGTTAGGTACACCGACATTACTCATCCAGACCGCAAACCGTCGGGTAAAACCACGAGGTAATCATAAAATAGGAAGACCCTGAATGTCCTATGGCGTAAAGTGTGTGGGCACCACCTCACCCAAACCGTCCGCATGCAAACAAATGGTCGAAGAGTAACTGATGAATAATTCAGTCGATAGATTTGGTAGGTTTAGATGCAGTATGGATTCAGTGCGCATGCTTTGAGTACACAGACTTGTGATCACCGTAGGCCGCTATGCCATCCACAGAACAGACCAACTAGACATGTGCCGTCGCGAGTAAACCACCACACAACCAGGCGTGAGCACGTCTAGGTAGACTAGTTCAAAGCCACGTACTGACTGGCTGTGGTGGTGTGCGGCTGTAATCTGACTGCTTGGAGGCTTGGTAAAGAGACTTCATGCAAGCGGAGGTTCTGGTACTGACCTGTTCACGTTGATAGGGTGTCCACGCCAAGAACGGCGTCGATATGGATGGTTTTTGGAGGGCGAGCTGTCCAGGTCGTCTACCGAGGGGCGAACAGGCCCAGGGGAAAATCAACAGACAGAAGTCTCCGTAGGCCAGCTCCGAAGACTATGTCTTGTCTATGTCTTATGTGAGATTTAACATTCTTTACACGCACATGGTCATTAGCACCAACCGGGCGCTGCAGCTCAGAAATCACGGATGTCTCATGGCAGGTATGTGTGCTACTTTCAAGCATCTATTACCAAATCCACTATCTCATGACACGCCCTTGTTAAATCAACTGATTTGAAGTTTTCATATACATTTTAAAAGCTATTATGAAAGTGACCGAAAATAGCGCCTAGCCAATAAACAAGGCGAGATGAACTAACTTTAAAGTCGATTCTTATTGTAATACTTCATTGTTAATATAGGTGGTCCGCAACTTTCGTGCTATCCTCAATTTACTGATTTGAACATGTCAAATACAAAGCCCAAACTTTCTTTTGACCTCGACTGCACTGCATTCAATGAGGATAATATCAAAACGAAGACAACTGCTAGCATAATTTGAAACTCGTTTCAAAGACGGTTGATTTCGTATGAAATCCGTAGGAATAGGGAGGACATTTGTAGATTACCAGTCAGACACATTCGACGATGAGAATTTTCAACAGCCGAACCGGTTACAAGCTATGGACTCCGAGGATAGAAAGCTCAAGACAATCGGTAAAAGCACTGTAGGCTGGAGACTTCGTAAATGGATCTCACAACTAACGCAACTCGATGATATTGAAGTAATTCAGTATAATCAGATCATATTCGACGTTCCAGAAATCCTAAACTCCTTGCGATGTGAGAGTTGCCTCATTAGTACCATCACATCCATTCATGCTACCTTTTGAATGTAAATTTACTACAAACCACTAATATCATAGTTAGTGCGCTGGCATAGGTACCGCGGCTTTACTCGTGATTGCATAATAAATCCACATCATCTTCAGTGTTGTAAGTTACATTCTCCAAGGTAACAATGTTTCAGTCGTTACTGTTGGAAACAGCACCCAACCATTCTCACACCTGTTTGAATTCTTAAGGCAGACGGGAGTTCCCGTGAAAATTCATCTTCGTTGGCGGTTGGTGTGCGGTTGAATTGGAGTTCACTCACGTTCGCCTCCTTAACCTCTTAACGTGTGTTTACTTGTATGACGAGTAAACTGTCACATAAAGCTTGCTTGCAGATCCACTTATCTTCTCATTGCAGCCACAGAACAGGGTTATCGTGAGTCCGGAAAAGTCTAGGCATGCGAACCATCAAGCAGGGAAACTAGCACCGTGAAACCATTTATCAACAATTGTTGAGTCCTCAAGCGTCGTTTTGCTGAATATGGAGAAATTTATCGGGAAATACTTGATAGTCATCCTTCGTAGAACAGCACTTACTCAGTTGATATGTCAGAAAACAGTGCTGCTGATAACCTACGGGTGATTAGGTTAAACACATTTAGTACAACACAACCTATGATTTATTCGGCAATTATCATATGTAAACGCTGGGCAACATTTGCCTGTGAGTAACGCTCAGATCGTCCAATCGCCTCGGTAAGAGACGTAGTAACTGTCCCGTTAACTCCACTTGATGATCCCACAACTAGGACTTCTCCTCAAATTGGAATCACAGAAGTCATAAAACGTGTTGGGTGATATTTTGATTACTAGTAAGTAGTAGGAGGGTTGGTTGATACAAATTGAACACTACCCACAACTGATCGCAGCCGTCGCATTTCCATTGATTTGCCAGTCAACCAGAGCTATGGTCCCGGTCGTGATAGGGATAAACACTAATGACGAGCTATAACAAGAGCGAAATTCAAGTATAGTGCTTCTTTTCGAAAGGGTATAACTGGAAAGTTCCTGAGGATGTCACAGCAGTGAGTAATTGGAGCGATGTTCAACTTATATCGATCAACCCCTTAATGATTATCAATGAATAGGTAATTTTTCTATAGTTTTTTCAATTTAAGATGTCCCAAGGGGGATAGCTGGGTTTCGACGTCGAGGAGAGTCGCATGGTTATTGTTCACATCGGTCGACTGGGAAACACAGGGGTTGGTTGGCTCTTACAGAGTGAAAGGACGCGGTCTCATCAGGTGTGGAGAGTGAAGAAAATCAGCTCACTTGGACTCGGGCGATGAGCATGCAGTCCTGGACGATAGGCATATGTAATTGAGACATAAAAATCGGTATACTCATAAGTAGTACAATTTATTTAGAAAATGTGAGAACCTTTGAAGGCAGACGCTAAGAACAGATATGAGCAGTGCAGACCTGGTAACAGTTAATTTTCTTTTGGTTATTTTCAATAGACATTTGTTCCCATCTGCGATGAACTATCGGTGTCAACATATGCAATGCTTCAATAAAAATGGGGAAATGTGCAATTTCAGTTGCATCGTGACAAATGTTTCTCCAGCTAAGAGAGTGCTACCAGTATGGGAACGAATCCCGGCACCAGCGCCACAATTTGGCTCACCGACTCAAGAAAGATAAGAAACCATTAAGTTAGGACATCATAATAGTGTGACCTTGTTATAAGCGTCAGCCTCATGGCACAAAAATATGCCCCTCTAACAGCGCCGTCTGTACAGAACACGAATGCAAGGTAGCCGATCACGGACAGGTCACCTTCAAACATATAGTAACTACACTTTTCCGCAGCAATATTGCTCACTCACGGCATGAATGGGCTAACTAGTATGACGATACACAAAGACTAACATGTCAAACCATGGATAGAAACACATCTCGTAGAATGAAATCTACAATCTAATATGTATTTCTTGCAATTCTCAAGTGAGAGGTTGCAGCCTGAAGGAAGTCGTGCTTGACTTTCTTAATTTAACGACTACCCTTCTAATGGTATCATTTAGTCGGACAGTCAGTTGGCGCTATTAATAAGGTTTGACTGCATTTTACATCAAGATTTGGTGTCAGGTAGACAAAATGTAAGTATCCTAAGCCGCATGAATAAGAAAGAAGATAAGAAGGTGACATTAATCCACGGGAGTTGATGGGAGTCACAAACCTCATGGTACTCGAAAGATTCACCGATTACACTGCATCCCTATAGTCTGTGATAAACGTACGTAAGCCGCAGATCACACAAAACGCAATTGGCCGAACAGGGAGTGTTGGAAAATCGCCCGGGTACTTAAGTTTCCGAGAGGAGAATGCCCGACACTCTTAATCAGCCAATAATCAAGATACAAGCGTTGAATGCGCATCGCCTGAATTGAGCGATTTTCAGCTAAAGCTCAAGTTCTGGATTGGGCGATAACGTTGGCATGATGTGATGCTTGTGTTGACTCGAACAACCGGCAGGCAAAGGAATACTGTGAAATCCACGAGTTGATTCAGTTGAGAGACGAGAGATTTTTGTAGCGTATCACGATCCTGAAGTTGAACTTCAGCAGCACCACGGAAAATATTCTAAACTAGGCTGAACACGTAAGACAGTCGCGGCCCAACGGTCAAGCGCAAATTTGAAATAAACAATCGTTACATGTCATTAGAGATGTGAACGAACGTGTTTCTTTTCAGCTTGAAAGACCGGTGATCTAAGGTACGTAAGTTATCTTGTAAAACTCGTATAAATGACAAGCGCAGCGACAGGGCGGCACACCAGTGAATGCAGATGTAGTCAGTGGATTCAGACTTGACGCCCATGGTATCCACCTTTTCCAACCGAGTGGTCAAGAAGCAGACTATCTAGACATTCATTCACAATTTTGGCATGTCTAGATGTCTCATCGCATTAGAACTGAAAATTGTAGAGACTGACCGATTAAAGTCAACCAGGAATGGTTTTCAAAGCTGACTTCAACAATTCTTAGTGTTCGATTGGTTAGAATATACTTAAGACCGACTGAGAATTCACAACTCGGAACAAGCTTACAAGTAGCCGACAAAAACGATTATTGTTGACTTTTGCTTCCGATACAGAAGCTTCTCCAGATCATATGAATTAGCTATGACTTTGTAGGTTATGTAAAGTACAAAAGGCAGGAAGTTATCTCACAGATGATTGACAGTATCAAGTATCAACAGGAAGAGATCAGTGAGCTTTCATTAGAGGAAAGGGTAGATTGGAAATGTTGAACTCGTAACAACTAAAGGCAATGCCACCGCCGTATCGAATAGGGTAGCTGACGAAGTGACGCAGGGAGGAAAATACGGGAAACTAAAAGTTTATATCGCAATCGCAGATATGAACAGAAATAAAGAACAGATGAACGGTTATGATGTAAGACAATTTCGGACAAGTCAAATGATATGGCGTATATCCAGCAGTTTGATAACTGTTGCAGTGATCGGCTGAAGTTCGGTGAAAGCATACCTTGTAGGCAAAACAGTGTGAGGATACAAGAAAAAGAACAGGCAACGTCAGTACTAACTATTTTCTGTGTTTTAAACTAGGTTATTCTGATTAGCATTGCGTATCCTGTACTAGTAAAGATACGGACTGCATCATCGAGGTAGGTGGCGTAAGAATTTGGTAAGTGGGACGTAGGTGATAAAAGAACGTCAGGACGGACGGACAATTAATTTGTGATGTGTAATGATGTATGTTTGTTGAGCTGAACAGACGAAAGTACAATATATTATGACACTATTGACAACGCTCACTTGCTGATTTTTTCTGCCGGTAAATTCCTTTGTCAGGTTTTTAATTTGTTCACCGGTTAAAAGGAGAACCACTTCTGGTTCAGCAATTGGTTCAAGTTGAATATCTAGTTCTAGTACAAAGTAGAAAGTATACGTTAAAACAAAGAATTATCATACATGTAAACACACACAATTTCGGGTATTAAGAAAATCATAGGGAAAAATATGTGATTTCTGCTAAGTGGTCATATGAACTCAACAAGTGGAAGCAGCGGTGAATTTTAAGTTGAGTCTACCGTCTGAACATTGAGAGCTTACGCGTCTATCCACTAAACCATCGATCTTACTTGACTTAATGACTACGCTACGATGGCAGAACGTTTACGTTGCTATCACGCAACGCTGGTATCCCGAAAGATGCTTTTCTTTCCTCGTGTCATTTGTACCGTGTATTTACAGCATGTTTTTCGACGGAGAGTAGGTTTTTGACATAAATGTGTGGACGACATTGACATAAGATGCACACGAAATAATCCAAAATGAGAGTGTAGTTTATAAACGGATTTTACACCACAAAGTATTTGCCGCCATCTCACAAACCAGGGATGCTGAGCGTTGTCAGGTTGACTGAAGGTCAATAAGAGTAGTCGCAATAGCAGGGCTCGAACCAACAACCTTGTTATTTATGGTCATCGAGTAACTTCGTTAACCACTGTTAAACTATCGTATCTCTAGAAACATGGACACATATTTACAGAATTACGAATATGTGAAAAATAAGTTAAATATTGCACAGTAACAAGTATACATGTACAATGACGGGGAATAATCAATTTGGTGCAATAATGAAAAAAGGAGCCTGACGAACGGGGGCAGAAGTGAGAGTAGAAATTAACATTCAGTCAGGTATCAAAATTATATGTTGGACTGGTTATTTGATAGACTGTCACATGTGTCATGGTTTGGGTGGTCTGAGATGAACAGAATAGCTCCAGATGACCACACAATTAAAGCTGCAAGGCGCTTGCTGGCTATTGTAAAGGTGTTTAAATTTCGATAACAACGGTCAAGAGCTAGAACAGATCAAACAGTAATTGGCGTATATGTCCTAGACTACTTTGAATCTTTAATTAACAGGCAAAAATGGCAAATGGTACTGAGTGGCTATGATGCTCGGAATTTGGGACTTCAAATAGCCTTAGAAATCGTACTCAAATTGAAATTTCCCAGGCAATTAATAAGAAGACCTCGTACTGGTTGTAGTAAAAAGTTCCTATTCATGAGACAAGAAGCCTGATCTATAGATGTATATTAGTATTAAAGAAATCACAGTCTGTCATTGGTTGATCACACTGGCACCTGCAAAGTCAAACTGTAAGCTGATTGGTGCAACACAGAACAAAGAAATTCGCGAATAACTGGAAGTGTAACAGTAAGGCCTTTCGTCCTTCCTGATGTGGTATCCTAAATCGACATCTGGATTGGTCACTCGTTAGATCTCATCATCATCATAATAGCCATGAGCTTGACCAAAAGGCACTGTGGCTCGGGCTGCCGCTCACCTCAACAGTGACGTGGAATATCCTAGAAGAAAACGTTACTAAGAAGGTTGAAAATTATTAAAGGAAGACTAAGTGGAAGAACTAGAAATGGTATGGATACAGGTACGCCATTGATTGCGACATACCACCATCTTGGATAGCGTCTCTAACCAGCGATTTGAGTGATCACGAGGACCCCAACCAGGCAGGCGACACTTACCCATTTTGCTCAATGGAGCAGTCAAGGTCTTCATATTTTGTGACCACGTTGTTGGTTGACCACCACGCGGTTTTACCCAACTGTTGATGGTCTCAATATATAATGCCTGATGCGATAAACGCCCAACTGGAGTACGTGACCTAACCATCACAACAATCGTACAGGCTGATGAGATAATGCTACCCAAGCATGTGAAACTGTCCACAGTCTCAAGCGGATTACTTGCAATGAAGAAAGTAGGAGTGGAAATGCCCCAGTCTTGAAGCAACACTTTGCGCTTTGAAGATGCGAAGCGCATTCCATACAAACCAGCCCGGTCACTCACCTTGTTCAGCATGTCTTCGGCAGAGAGGCTAAGTAAGACAATATCGTCCGCATACTCCAGATCTGACCTGCGAGAAAACAGGTTACAGGGTTTTCTTGGGGGATCCTACCCGGAGCCAATGACCCAAGAGTCTGACTCACTTGGTAGTGAGAGGCTTGCCTAGCCCGAAGACGCAGTGAATAAGACAATGATGTCTGATTCTGAGCACTGCTGCGTGCAATGGATGTACTCGAAGCTATATCAGGCTTTTGGGAGATACCGAGTGTTTTTCGATCGTATTTGATAATACGCCGGCGGTCACGGTCAACCGTTGGGCAATCGGAGTGGTCGTTGTTTGAGGGTACTTTTTCTAACCCCCTTCTTCCTGATACGGAAGACAGCAGTGCTGCAATTATAAAAAATAGTTCTGCTGTATGCCCATAGGGTCGTGCCTCATTACCTAAGCATTGCTACGCGGTCAGTAGTGCGACGTACAATCCTGAGTGTAACTGATTTTCGTCTGACAAGGTTGCAACTGGAAGGACCGGAGTCCTAGACAGCATAGCCCGCCGGATCAAAACAGTACACAAGCCCGACCACCTCGCCAAGGTAGCAGTATAGGTCGGGTTAGATCTATTGTGTCGGGGTTTGGATGAGTGATGAACCGAGTAGATTGTCAACACAACGACCACATGAATAATGTATGCGGACGGTACTGCTTGGTCGCCCGAAACTGGAACGTAGTCTTTTCAAACGGCGACGGTTCAAGTACCTGGCCTTACGCGATCAAGCTGTTTCTAGATTAAAACGTGGAACACGACGTTATTAAAACGGAGGCGGAGAATTCTCCAAAAGAATACTAGATATAAAACTGGTGCCAAAGTATAACTGGTTTACACACAAACAAAATCCGTTTTGAACAGATGGGGATGATTCAGTATTTTGACCTTATGCTTTTGTAAGTAAACGGCTCCAAACAACGCAGCTATTAATGCATACGCCACTGGACATACGGTTCAAAACAAACCGAAGGTAGCTTTTTTCAACCGGATATAATTCAACTGTATAACGATATATAATCTGCGACAGCGGAGAATATTGTACACAAATAAACGCACCTTGATTCGTTTCGTCAATAATTTTTGGTTGATATTTCGTCCATGTGAATGAGTAGGACAGAGGTACTGGTCCAGTGGGACCATGTTGGGCGGGAGTCATCGGTTTGATGAGAGCTGGTAACTGACTGGCGATTCGCATCTCCCATTCCAGAACATTTCCAGCACCCGATTGGATATTGGAAGACTGCCAACCGATCTCGAGTCGCGGGGTAAGTGCGCCCAACAGCCCTGGGAATTGTAACAATTGCTCATCGAATTCGCAAGTCAGTAGCTATTGATATCGTAACAAGCAGAAAAAAGTTCGACGATCGTTAAAAGCTCGATCAAGAATACGGCATGGTTCCGAAACATTGCAAGTGCGGTCGCATAAGCGTGCCCGTGGGCAGCGGCAACGTGACACACCAGCCAACAGATTACTCATCATTATCGACAGCAATACGTTAACGTTTAACACTGATGCTTAACTGTCACACAACCCTAACAAGAAATAAATCTCGTACGGAAAGAGAGAAGAAAAGAGAAAGTGACGGGAAGGAAGGTAAGTATTAAAAAGGCAACTTGAAACATTTAACTTCAAGGTGTCTACACCTTGCAAACAAACAACCGGGCTGTAAGTGAAAGTAAGGCGTCATCAGAAAGACAGATTTCTTACGGCCTTCACTGCCCTGCGTCATCAAATACACTCACTTCACGGACAACTCGGACAAACAACGACAACATTCACGCCACTGAGCCCGATGAACCGTTATCTCACCTAACGTCTCCAGCCACCGGCTCTGTGAATCGCGAGGGCCCCAGCCTGGGAGACGAACCCAATCTACAGTGGCCAACCCCGTGGTGAACGATTTCATTTGTCCACGCCAGGTCATCATCTGTTCACCTCGAGCCAATTGGCCGCACCGTCGGTAAACAGTGCTCGGTATGGCAGACGACTAGCTGGCATCCTTAGTACATGGCCTAGCCATCTAAGTGTGTCTAAATTTAAGGACTGAACAAAAGAACTCGTTTGACAATCAGTGTCAAACACCCGCTTCCTAACTTCCTCGTTGCTTACTCGTTGGTGCCACCCGATACGAGCGACTGAACGTAGACACCGGTGTTCGAATACCAGAAGACGGTTCATGTCTTCTATTGCGAGCGACCATGTTCTGCTACCATAAAGTAATACAGCCCTCACTGTTGCCCGATATGTGCGACCCTTAAGCTTCAGCGATACCTCTCTGTCGCTATAGGTGCCTCAGATTAGTAAACACCGTTCTAGCCTTGGAAATACGCGTTTCTGTTTTATTCCCCACACCCCCGTCGCCGCCACTGATGCAGCTTCCCAGTCATGCAAACCGGTCAACAATCTCCATGACTTCATTATCTTGCATTAAATCTACGTAATCACAAAATAGTTGCAGAAGCACGCTGCACTTTGAGGCTGCAAAGCGCATTCCGAAATACTTAGCAGAACGTGAAATCGCGTTTAGCGTTGCTTGTACCGCTTGAAAGTTGTAAAACAGCAACACCTTATCGTCAGCATAATCAAAATCAGTCAGCCTTCCACCAGATAGGAGGTCCACACCAGCATCTTGTGACTGCCGGAGACAATCCTCCATTATTTCGTCCATGACGAAATTGAACAAAAATGGTGAAAGGGGACAGCCTTGACGAACGCCGCTCCTGGTGCTGAAACTGTCAGACAGCTCACCGCAAACCATAACCTGAGCAGAAGTATAGGAGTAAAGCGCCGACAGTATGTTCACATACTTGGTCAGTACACCCCTGCGTTTATTTGATTCTAAAAGTGTAGATCGATCCACCGAATCGAACGCACCTTTATAGTCGAGAAATACGGCAATTGTTGGCCGGCGGTACACATGACGCTGATCCAGAATTTGACGAAGGGTAAAAATGTGATCTACATATCTCCGGCTTGGACGAAACACTGCCTATTCTTCTCTAATGTTTAACTCACCGACTGAAGAGAGTCGACGAAGTATAATGGATGCCGGAATCCTAGAAAAGACTGGGGTCAAACTAATTCCACTGTGTTTTTTGCAAGAGCTCCTGATACCTTTCTTGAATATAGGAACTATTATCGCGTGACTCCAGCACAGAGAGATGGTCTCCGTCGTCCACATAACTTGAAACAGCTGAGTCATTGCCTCCACTAACGCCTCTCCACCTTTTTTGAAAAGTGCCGTCATGAGATCATCTGGGTCGGCAGCCTTATTAAGATTGAGAGCTGAGATGCAATTTCGGACCTCAGTCTTACAGGATGGTACCAAATCTACTGACCAGGGTGCTAAATTACAAGGTTATGGCAGCAACATGGTAGAAGCCGGAGGGTAGCTTAATTGACCGTCAAAATGTTCGGCCCACCGTTCTAACCTTCTGGACTTATTATAGATGAGTGTACCACCTGCCTCGCTGATAGCTTCACTGACAGACGGTCGCCTGGGACCAGTAGCACGGGTCAACCTAAACAATTTGCCGATGTTCCTTGAAGCCAGGGCGGTTTCCATTTCCTTAACTTTTTCCACTAACCAAGCCTCACGATCAGCCTTTAGACAGCGTTTCAGTTTCCTACGGACATCTTCTAGACTTGTTATGTGAACTACCAGGAGGAACCTTTTGTCTGGCTTCTAACAAATCCAGAGATTCCTCTGAAATCCAGTGTTTGTTCGGCCCATGTACCCCTGTGCCACATGCTACAGTACCTGCTTTCTGAATGGCCTGTGAAATTTGAGTCTAGCGGTTATTAGGATCTTCGCAGTGAGTACCACTAAGGCAGCTTTCTAAGCTGGTTTGGTACTTATACCTTACCTTACACCACCTGTAACTAACAGCTATGTGGGCTATCTGGGACCATGCCTGATTCGGAGCAAGTGGGCGACAAGTATAGCACTGACCTGCACGATAACTAAAACTAGTGCTGGCTGAAAATAGCTTATGCTCAGAGCACAGCTACAACAATCGCCCACCATTATCTGACCGATGTGACACTATCCGAAACCTCTCACCTAAACTAGATTCGGCCTCACCAAGGCGACCGACCTGAGCATTCATATCTCCGGCCAGAACGACCATATCAGAGCCACGTGTCGACCTAAGGAGAGCGGTCAGATCTGAGTAAAACGCGTCTTTGACGCCGACGTCACTACAGTCAGTAGGAGCGTAAGCAGACACAATGAATAAATTTCTGAAAGTCGTGCGTCTAGAGCTGGCCTTAACGGAACCTGCC
>JTDE01005202.1:10262-21769 GCA_014338405.1 Paragonimus skrjabini miyazakii
CGAGCTGCCGTTTCCAGTTTAACCCACTACTGACAACCATGGCAGGGCATGAAAGGCGGTGAGTTAGCATTCATAGAATGTGACCAAGCCAAGGAAGCCTATGATACGATATCATAATTCGACAGAGTTTATCTGTTACGACGAAACGTCAGCGAACTTCTTCATTGCTGGCAATGTTTCCACCACACGCCGCTGGTACTTTGGATACACCGATAGTCTAAAACGGACATTCTCTGAACATCCTCCGCACGAATAGACCAGACCAGAACCGTACAATAGGACTGCTCTAACGGTGCCATTCTACACTCAACTTTTCACAGAAAGACATCATGCAGAAGTCCCCGATGGCGTAAGTTAGAAAACACCATCCAAGTCTTTGCAATATGATTTGTGATGTCGTCAGACATTCCACTAGTGTTGATACGGCTTCCAAGATACATGAACTTCTCGAATGTCTTTAAATGCTCACCATCAAAAGTGAGGGCAGGCGCACAGCCATGCCAATTTTGAAACACCACCTGGCACTTAGTAGGTACACCAGCCATAACGAACTGAAGACTAACTTGTCTGAGATATTTTTCCGCTTCCTGTGAGCTTCCACAGATTATGACGATATCGTCTGCATACTCTGTGTCTCGAAGTCGAGTATTTGGGGCCAAATCCACACCACCATATTCGCAGTCTGTCAAGGCACCCCTCTTGGATCTCGTCTACTACAAAGCTAAATAAGAAGGGAAAGGCTGAACTACGTTGTCGCGCCCCATTTAGGATGATAAAGGTCGGTAATGCGCTGCCATAAGCCCCAACTCTGTCCGAGGTCTGACAGTAAATTGTTTTCAGAATGTTCACGTACATCTCGAGTGCATCCTTCCCCAGTAGACAGACTTAGAGTCTGATTCAGTCAACCGAATCGAAGGCCTGTTTGATGTCCAAAATGAAAACAACTGTTGGCTCTTTTTATGGATGACAGAATTCAAGCATCTGGCGATGTGTGAAAATTTGGGCTGGGTAGGTGCATTGGTTGCAGCGGATCACGGCGCCACATTAGGATACCATCTGCCGCATGACCAGATCGCGTTTGCCTCACTTTTCCTCTGGGTTTATCAACTGATGCTCAGTTTCAGTATAACGGAAATTACTGCGCATTGGGACCGGATTTGTGCCCTCTGCAGTTGCACTGACTCTAATGAGTTGTGGCGGCCCGTATTTCGGAGGGTTATGTGATTTTCTGCTTAACGTGCAATGAATTGAGCGGAATGCACATGTTACGTCGAACTGTGTAATTGTTGGTTTGCATTCTTACCGAACTGATGGCTAAACTGAAGAACATCGTCTTCAAGTGTTGTGCGGATGAAGTCGAACTGCCTAGCAATGTGTTTTAAACCAATAATGGTCAAGGTGCGCTGCAACCCTTGTTTTCCTGGTGTGTTCCTCAGCATTCTACTGATAGCGGCGGCGGCGTTGTTGTTTGCTGGCTGCAGTGTGATACGCCGGATCAGTCAATACATTGGTAATGGTGGGCGGAATTTCGTATAATGTTGTACTGCCTGCCCGTCGTTTCGTTGAAATCGCACAACAGCGCCCTTAATAGTGGTTTCGTCCCCTCTGGATTGTTCCTGTGTCTGACGTTAGGTATCGCACTGCGTTTGGGATCTACAGTCATTTTGTCCTCATGGCACATGTGACCAACCGTTTTTGGCTGCTTTGTTGTGGTGGGTGGGGTTATGCCTTACCGCCATTTGGGTCGTGTTGCGTACGTTTAATATCCTTGGAGAACGATCGGACGGCCATAAAATACAAGATGCTTTTCTTTTTACTCTTCTATGAAGATACCATGATGTTGGCTGTGCATTCGGCAAGTACTCATCACGTACATCACTAAGATAGTTGGTTAGGACATTTTTCCCCATCTCCATAATGTACCAGTTATCTATCTGTTTAGCAGTTCACGCGAACGTGAACATGGGTTCATACGAGTGACATGCTAGTTCCTGGTTAATGAGTCATTCTTCGGGTTTTGATCGGGCGACTGTATGAAGGCGTAGACACAGGCAGATTCAATAAAGTAACTGGATAGCTTATAATACAACAGCAACTTTGGAGCGTTTGCGCCTAACGATGAAAGTGTATTTCGAAAGAAACTTATCTGCTTCAACCGTGGGCTGTTATTTGGTTGGTCGATGTAGCACCGTCAACTAGTTACCTCTCCGGTCAGTCAGTATGAATGGGGAGGAGGACAAGGACGCGGGAATGCGACTCGCCTTCTGGCTGTTGGAGAGCTTCGAACAAAAGCCAGGTAGACGAAATCAATTTCGATTTGTTGCGCGTTTGCACGATGGGGCGATCGTTGATTAACATGCATCACAATGACCGACAGTTGAGTCGGAATGTCCACTTGTCGGGAAATATGACTAAAATCGGGATTGTACACCATCAACTACGAAAGTGCTCACATTACTGCTGAGTGTCAACCAGTTGCTCATGGTGATGTTAGACCGAATGACGATGCGCATTTCTGTGCACGTCTTGACAGCCATTTGTGACAACGCCCCATACCACGCGGTGTTGGAGGAAGTTTTCCTGGACGCATATACAGATGGGCAGCTGGTACGTTCATTTCCATTACAGGTGCCTCAAGTGTTGCAGGATTCAAATCGGAGCAACGTCCACAAATGATCTTAATGGTCTAGGCGGTGTCCCATTATAGAACAAAAATGCATGTATATTGGAAGCTATGATGATTAAGTGTATAGCTGAAGCTACTGCTACTGTCTGTCGCACATGCCTTGAGGTGCTGTATGCGGGCCCTGGATGCTGATGATATGCGAACATGAACTGGTTCATGGAATCGCTTAGTAAACACAATTGTTTTTGGAGTAATCACAGCTTGCTAGCGTGTTCAGATCCTTTCACTGATGGCGGTTCGTGGAAACGCCCAAATATTGCGAATCATCACAACCTTCTCGCGGCTAGTAGCCTTCCCATGTTCAAAATGTGTTGTGTCAAAAGTATATCGTATCACTATCATAGGTTGTTTTCCATTTTTTGACACTGCTGCTGTTTTGTTTTCTTACCGCCAAAGACTGTCACGAGTGAACAGTACTAATGACATGGTAATACTAATGTGGGCAACTAGACCAGGTTCACAATCATGCAAGAATGTCATTTGGTGCACAACGAACGAGTGAATATAGAGGCGTTAACTTTATTCTACTCGTATTGATTAAATTAGTGGCTCTTGTCAAGTGGAACAGCTGCTCCATCAAGCGTCGTATTCTCCACACTGAATCTGTTTGATAGTTATTTAATCGAAAACCACTACTTTGGGGCCAAAGGTGAGGGTGTAGTTCAGGCTGTGAGCTCGGTAGACTCACTTTTTCCGACTAATACTTATGTGAAATTGATGTCCTAGGGAGTCAATTTTCTTGGACGTATAGCAAGTCCCACAAGTGATTCTTCGACCGAAATCCACGTTCGTTAATGATGCCCCTTAATTGGACACTTAAACACAGAATCGTCCTGTTCTTAGTATTTTCATAGTTAACTTCTCACTGTTACAACGTTTCTACATCAGCTGCGAGTGACTTTATTGCGTATTATGTATCCAACTCGTTTTGGCATTCTGCTCTCTAATCTGCTGTATGCAGCATGAGTAGAAACCGAGTCTGTGTCCGTTGACACGTTGTGCTTCCATGTTTTTTTCTCTTAGGTTAATGTGTTAGAAATTTATCACGCGGGATAGCAAAGTTCAGCTCAACACTATGCATCCACTGAGTGGTGGCGATTGTTCATGATCCACAATGCTAATAAACTTACAGAAGTGGGTAGTAATTCTAGTGTCCTATCTGGATGTTTTTACCAGTATAGCGAGTTCGTCTTTACTTTGTACAGACAATAATTAGCCACCGCTACAAGTATCTTGGGAACAATCACAGCTCGATTCCTGTACTTGAAAGTGACAGAAAAACATTCTACACATCCTTCAAGAAGATATAGTCACAGTATCGTCACTGTGAAGTTCCCACTTAACTGTCACTCGGTTTGAGCATATGGTGTTTATGGGTTTTCTTTGGATCAGTATATTTAGATGTCTCTCTGGAGGTACAATATTACTTCGTGCCTAAAATGATCTTCTGGAGCTCAGTTTGAGTTTGTAGGGGCTATTGGTATCACACTAGGCGAAGTTAACGTTTTTACAACTTGGAGTGATTTGTCGTTACATGTTAAATGAGTTATATCAGTGACACGATATGCATTATACAGGACGCGTATTGGTTCACTAATCGTCGTGGTCAACACGCTTTCTAGATATGAACTAAATGTCCTAGATCAGCGAGTGGAACTGCTGGTATAACCAGTACACGATATTTTTTTTATATAGGCGATAGATAGAATTCGCGGATCCAAGTTGGATGAAGTAACCGTGTAACACCAATGCCAAAGCACGATACTGAAACGTGACAAATGGCAATGTTTAACAAGGCTTATCCGAAGGCTCCGTGGTTTGTGTAATATTTGACTGGTAATCTCATCCCCATTCCACTGACCATCAAACACTCAGGTCTATATCCCCTAACTTCTCTCTGTGACCAACGCTCCATCACGTTTGATAACATCAACCCCTGTCCTGACCTGGTCTGAGACAGCTGCTGTATTATAACTAACGTCGATAACCGCAGTAAGAAGTTCTTAAATCCGAAGTATCAGTGTCCGCAAAATGCAATTCAATTCGCTATTGTCTGACTTTGGTGCCTCCGTATCACTGACTTGATGCGCTTTGAGTTTATCATGAATTTGCAAACAGAACGCTGTATTTCTGAAAATGAGCTCATTGTCATACAACCTGCATAAATCTAGCAACCACCGTCTACTATACTGTTTCGCGTTTTCTTTGAAAACGACAATCTAGTGGCGTGTGCTCAATTCATCTGTGTCAGAATGGACCCCCACTATGCATGATTAGATCACATGCTAACGATTGGATTGATACCCTATCTATGTGGTCACTTTAGCTTATGGAATTTCTCCAGGTTGTGTTTGAGTGACATCTCCTGGGGTGGTCAACACTTATTGATTGACAGCACTCTGCTACATCCTATCAAATGAGTATGTGTAGCCAGTGAATGATCATAGTCAAAAATATAGCATTTACCACCCCCCAACGTCCTTCACTGATCGGTCGCCTGCTGTGCTGCCTTACTGGTTAACAACAACCGTTTCCGCGTTTAGAACTTGTCATTTTACTAGGTGTGCAAGGAGCTATTTTGCAAAACAGGAAATATCGCAACATTATCTGTCACCGTATGTGTGAGTTGATTGTAGGCCTTTAAGTATCTCAGGGATAATCAGTTGCGAGTAAGCACGTTAACCAATTTTGGGTCGATACTTAGAGCACGTCCTATATTTTCAGTATAGCGTACTAAATGTACACCTCATGTGTGAAGGAGGATCCAGTTGAACTGTGTCACACTGCAAAGTGTACCGTCTGTATTTTTCCATCATGAATGCGTTAGACGGACGAAGAAGGACTCACTGAAAATGTAATCATTTTCAGCCATGTCTGCAATCTTCAACCAGCGACCCACCGAAGCTCATAGGTTGTATTGGTAGTTCACATACAAAGTCTTCAGAGTAAATGTAGCCAGACGATGCAAACGATATGTGTGATACAAGTATATAGGAAAAACGTACTATTAGACTATGTACCGGATATATTAAATGATTGTAGCGGTTCTGATGGAATTCTACCGCGGGATAGTATTTTGGAGTGTGCACATGTGATTTTGTACACCGGGCGCCAATATGACCGCTTATTTTATTGACGGTTGTGTTTGTCAACGTTGGTTAGGCTAGATACGTGGATTATGCCGTCGTTCTTTATGCGCTAACAATGGGTGGTTACTGATTAGGGATGGAGGATTTTAGTTTATGAGTTGAATATCACTCACGATTTATCGAAGCTTTCGCATTTCCATTGATGTTTCAACCAATCATTTTCAAGAAGAACTACTAAACTCGAGTTTGACTCACCTTAGAACTTGTCAATAGAGTTTATGCTTACTGCAGTCGATATTCAAACTCCAGTCACACTTTTCTGAGGTAACTGTGTTGATCACGGTGACACTGACATCACATTAGGTATGACCGAATTCTTTGTAAACGTCCGTCCATACGTGCGTGCGAGTAATGCCCAGATTGTCCGATCGTCCCGAGAGGAGACTAACTGTCCTGTCAGCTCCAGCCGGTGACCCGATGGCCAGCATTTCTTTATAAGTTTAGATCACAGAAATTGATGAGCAACTTGAAAGTGACACAAATACTGCATTAACCCTTATCCAACTGTTGTGCTGACTAAACTTAGGATTAGTAATATCTACTTGATTATTTTATGGAACGGTCGTACGTTGGGAGTTCCAGCACAGATGAACGAGGTCACGTTGCTCATCCTCTGAGTAGAAAATTTGTAAAACAAAAAACAGGTTGTTCTGAATGCAATTAAAAACTGTACTTTTATGCTGTTGTTGTGTGTGTGTGAATGTCTGCCGATCGTACGACGCAGTTCACGGATTTCATCTAATTGAATCCTGGTTTGTTTAGAGTTGGTATGGGTAATACTAGTTCCTAAGACGATCGAACGTTATAACAATATTTATCGTGGCAAAATGCGTGAGTGTAGGTCAAAAGGGAACCAATCTGACTGAGTTTATTGAGCGTCTCTTCACGCGAAGTCAAGAACGAACTATAAGGTAGAGATTACATTACAGTACATAGTGTATGCAACGGAGCTTCATTCATTCTGGTGTGTGCTGGCGCATTTGTCACATATGAAATCTTTACCGATGTTCGACTAACCCTCAGCAAGCTTTCTTGATCATACGCCAAAGAAGTGATTGGACTAGCACGATATTTTGTCGCTTCGCTGCGCACGGCGATGACAAGAATTCAAACGGACTTCTTGGCCGACGCCAACATTTCTGACACTGCTACTGGCAGCAAGCGTGTGACGCAACTGAGGCAATATCTCACGTCCAAATCAACCTAGTAAGTTCACTAGACATTCTTAGACGTCCTCTTCATTTGGGGCATCACCGTCCGTTTGTCGGAAGTAAGCCACCTCGCATCTGATCTCGGGTGTTATCTGCCAACAGACTCAATCTTCCATGTGTTATCCTTGAAGTGAACTACTTATTTTCCGTTACATTTAGATTTATTTGTTGTGCTGTTTCTCATGCCGGCATCTTTGTGACTGATTGTCGGAAGTCTGAGTATTCTTGAGTGCATGACTGTTAATCGTTGGTGGTGAGCTGAGTACTACAGTAAGGTGATCGCTTAATCGATCGTGTCTTCAAGTTGTGCGGTCCGTGATAAGGGACTCGGCAAAAACGGTTGGATTCTTACTTGTCTTCTGTGCATGCTTCTAGTTACTTCAACCTGTGGACTGGTTCGATCGTTGATCTATAAAAATTTAAGGGAGAACCTAACTGAAAATCTATGATATGTATGCCCAGTCTGTGTAGTGACCTTAGAAAATGGCCAGAATGCATTACACAGCCTGTTATTCAATAAGAGACAAACCTGTTGCCTCACCGAAGATACACCGCATATTCCACCTAGCCTTACAGAATCTGCGAACACAACTCCTAGTCAGAAAAAAGTGGCAAGGCCAATCGAAACGACTGGGTGACTGTCACTTCAACAGTCGCTTGATCTGATCTATGTTGCCAACACGAGTCATAACCTCCCAAGCTACTGTGACTGTCAAGTAAGCTTTCTGATCGAGGAACTTATTTTGCTGGCCAAAACAATACCTCACCCTCTATTAACCATAGTCAATCAGCCAGACGTTCACAACCGGGTAATTGATAACCTAAAACACTCGTGCAACTACAAGTTGATACCTAATCAAAGTGAACTAGAAGCGGGGGAAAATGCAGCCAATTCATTTAGACGGACACCGTAAAGCAAGCAACATGGAGACAGGAACCGGCATACCCAAGATGGTACGATTAACCTCACCCACACTTGTGCGTCAGTGAGTAATTGTGTTCAATCTGGATGACAGTAGTTCAGTAGTGCTAGCAGATTGGGTGGCGCACGGTAGAAATAATCTCCAAGCGTTTCTAAACAGGTGAGTTTCCCTGATATCTCTCCAGAGTGGTTTCAAGAACTATGAAAGAGCTCTGTTCTGAAGTACGCTCTCATACCGTGCCCGCTGCGAGTTACCCTTCACGCTGTAGCTGATTTCGAGAGACTAATGACGTTGCAACAAGTCAGCGACAACAAAAGTGAATTGGGATACGCTCTGACTGACGCGCTTGCGGTTGTTGGTGGCCAAAAGTGTTGATGAATGTAGGCGCAGAAACATTGTTATATACAATGTGCCTGCTTCAGAAGGCGCTGATGCAGTTATCCAGTTAGTGCACGATTCAGACCAGTGGCAGTTCCTCGCGTCAATCATTGGTCAGTCTGATCTAACAGCCGTAGGCTTAAATCGTCTGTCCCGGCACGCGTACTTAGCCTAGGTAAGCGCGTCCCTACCGAGTATATCATGGTCATGTACACTTTCACTCTACATGGTGGATGTTGCTAGTTTTCATCCATCAAAACACATTCAATGAATGTATACTGTCTCAGTTGATATTAGCCGTGGAGAATAAATTACCTGATGAATCAGACACATCTCAGATCACGGTTACAGGTATAGACCTCGCTTTATTGTCGCTTGGCCAGAGCTCGGGATTATACCAAACTACGCATACAGCTTCATCCTCACGCACGTGAATCCATGCGACACAGCAAATTGAGCAACGACGACATCGGGGAATACACCCTAGTCTACTGTCGCTGTATGGATTTATTCCCAATCAATCCGTTTTCACATCATTGAGATCTACCGTGTTCTGCCGGGTCAGTTTAGTGCTTATCACAGCTGATGTAGCTTTTAGTTATCAATGTATTTTGCAATTGGTCTCTCTTTTTCAACTTTTTCTTCTCCTGGATTACTGCATTTCTTTCGTCAGTTTTGATATTAGCTCTTTTCGGGCTTAGTTTACAATCCGAAATCTGTCCTCACCACTAGTGATCTTGTAGTGCAGTTTTTCCGGAGTGAAGTTAACAACAATAAACTCCAGCTCATGTTTTGTTGCGTTTCGATTTTTCAATTAAACAATACAGTCAAACGATTAATGAAATCGGATTCCCCAATTGCTAGTGAGCGTTAAGTTAGAAAAAACCTTCTATTTTCAGAGCACTGAAAGTCGGATGCTTAACCAAGCTGCATTATTTAGATTGATAATACTTATCAGTATTTAGAAAAGTAATTGTGAAAATCCTAGCTGCACACGTGACCAGCACTGTTTATACACCACGTGACAAACTTAAACAATCATTCTTGGGGTGCTATGATACTTTCAGGTTTATGAACTGATTCATTGTCATCCGATCATATAGGTTTTTGTTTCTTTGATAACCCGATGTGTATCAACACCTAGTCCGTAGAACAATTGACAAACTACAGTATATTGGTTTGAGCTAACATGTTGTCGTCAACTAAGAATGAGGCTTCCATTTAATTTCGAATTGGCTTGTATGTCCGAACATTTAAATATGACTAGTCAAGTTTATCTTAGACCTGAAGAATAAACCGGTTAGAACTAGTGCGAAGCAACTGAACTTTTCTGTAACGAATTTAGAAAAAAGTATACTGTACACATTAATTAATTACGATAAAAAAATCTGTGGTGATTTCGCGATGCACTCTGCACCGAATAGCAAACTTTCTGCCACATTCAAGAAATCAGCTAACTAATCCAGAGTAATCGTGAGCGTTTACTTATGATAATTTGATTATGAGGTCATTGGCGCACAGGTCAGCAGGGTTGCCTCAGGAAAGTGTGACTGGGATTTGAATCTTGATCATGGCATCACTGACGAGTTTTAACATTATCGAAATTCGAGCATAGTTCTAATTTTCGAATAGTACTGACTGAGAAGTCAATGGGAATGCGGAAGCAACAATTATTTGTGAACGACAATCAGCTTGTATCAATCAAAGTTAGCGTCTAATGAGAGTAAACTGGACGTTTTAAGGTACTGAGACAAAACAACGACCTCATCTCCCCTGTTGCTTGTCATTTTTTTCCTAGTGTCTTGTAACTAGCCATGATTAGCTGAGTCTTATCATTAGTCTTTACTGTTCACAATGCTATAAGTAGCTGCAGTATTGATTTTGTTAATTGTTGAACTCTGGACGCCGACATATGTCGATAAAGGTCATCTGCACGAAAATAACTATTTAAAAAAGAAAACTCGGAACAATGCTTAGTTTAATAGCTGACGTGTTAAGCATAACAACTGAGTGATTGTATTGGTCAAGTATTAAAAAAACGTATCATATGGATACCATCGAGACAGTGCAGCTAACCTGAACAGATCGAAGGTGGAGCACGATTTTAGTCAGAGTTGTACATGATTATAACATCGAGATTGTCTGACAATGCTTCTAATCCCAAAGTGGAGCAGTGGATGATAGAAGATTTCAGAGTTACGATTTCAAACGTGAACATGTGGAACCTCACTTTCGTACAATCCTTCTAGGTGATGTACTTGTTCTGGTAAGTTCTACGGAATGGCTGTCTATTTCGTTTTTGGAACATCAAGTACCTTTTCTGATAAAATCCAAAGTTGTATTACTAGCGAGTAGTTTGACAGATTTGATGATTTAGATGAGACCCAATTTTGAAAAACCAGAGTTTCGGCTGGATTCGAACCAGCGGCAGATGCAACATTTTCAAACGCGGCAAGCGTCCTACGAGTTGAGCAGCGAAATTATGCCAGGAACTGGGAAACTCCCCACTTGGATTCAGTTACCTACCCGTTCCATTGTCCCATACAGAATCCACCGAATGGTTTAGCGGATCGACTGCCCCGACAGGATTTCTCGAATAGTTTAGGCTGGGATCCACCAACGCCACTGTTGGACGTGGCTTCATAGCTCAGCTTGTAGGACGCTTGCCGCGTTTGAAAATTTTGCATCTGCCGCTGGTTCGAATCCAGCCGAATCTCTGGTTTTTCACAATTGGGTTCCATCCAAATCATCAAATCTGTCAAACTACTCATTAGTAATTCAACTTTGGATTTTATCAGAAAAGGTACTCGATGTTCCAAAGACGAAATAGACAGCCATTCCGTAGAACTTACCAGAACAAGTACATCACCTAGAAGGATTGTACGAAAGTGAGGTTCCACATATACACGTTTGAAGTCGTAACTCTGAAATCTTATATTTGAACAGCAGAATTGGAACCGTTGATCATGTCGAAATTTGTGTGTCAGGAGTTGTGTCAGCCAGTAATTGAATAAACATAGCTAGTTTTACAGTTTATCTTATTTTCTCAAATGTGGATCAAAGATGTATCAATAACGGGACACGTTGCGTACTGGATACAACATGTTGGACAGATAACTCATCATCATCATAACAGCCATGAGCCTGACCAAAAGGTACT
>JTDE01005204.1:1793-32330 GCA_014338405.1 Paragonimus skrjabini miyazakii
GAACGCTCATCCACTTTCGCTTGTGAGCAATGATCAGGTTGCCCGATCGTCTCGAAATGGAGACACAGTTACTGTCTGTTAACTCCAGTCGATAACCCCGCGATTACGACTTCCTAGACAGTTTACGCATTTCTCGGCGTGATAAAACAATGACTAACGCCGGTATCCCCAGTGTCTTTCTGTTGGCTCCTCATAAATAAAGCGTTTGTGAGATTCTCGAGGTCGACTCATCAGATGTCCCTAAATGCACACGAACATATTTTTGCATTGCTCATTTACGTCACGGTCTTCATGCACGTATTCTTCACAGTCAAATATTTCTCTTCTTTGTTGCTTCTAGCCTACTGCAATAAAATTTGTTTTTTTGTCTGCACTGTCTTGTTACAATCGTTCCTTTTTTTGAGTATGGTGTTAATTAATTGGTGACCACTAATAAGGTATCTGATTTTTCTCTCCGAAAACATGTAAACTTTCTTGCTCTCTCAGAATCTAAGTTGTTGGACCCAATCACTTCTAGTTTCGTTGCATACGGAAAGTATTTTTACCATTTCATCATCTAACACATTTGAGTCAGTTAGAACAAATCCATCACACTCCATTATCATACTATGGACCTACACAGGAAGCCGGGCGTGAGGAAAAACGAAGCAAGATTGACATAGCCGAAGCTGACAACAGTGACATGAGCGAGCATACTGTGTATGTATGGATGTAGGCACTCATAACTATTTCACAATTCGCTCGGACGTGTCTGTGCGGTACTAGTACCAATATTGTCGCCTCCAACCGACAAGCCATCAACACACCAACAGTTAACTGTACATCATGAAGTGGCGAGTGCACTGTATGTAGGTTGGCCAACACACTTTTAACGTTTTCATTGTTGTATACCGGGCAGCTTCGTTTGTGAATAGTATAGTGCGTACAGTTTGAGACTAAGGAGCAAGCCTTATCGCCAGGAAGACGATGGACCAGAAGTGACTGTTGGAGTTGTGTGTATATACTATGGGGGATGTGCCATCAGGGTAAATGACTACGTACTTCTGCCCAGTGTGTGTGAATACACATCAGCAGTGCAAATGAGTGTACGCGTTCGTGGTTCTATGTTTTAACATAACCTGTACGGAATTTCACGCAATAAAAAACCTTGCAGACCAAGTGTCTTTCGCGGCCACAATAACCGGTGCCCTGACAATCGCGAGGATGGGGATACCCTGGCCGTGGCCATTCGAAGGTGGAGGCGTCTGTGCTTTCCTGGATGACTTCGAGGACATGGCCGAAGTGGTAGGAGTCAAGTCTGACCGTGGGATGTTGACCGCCCTGTGGACGCTGGTGAAGGGCAGGCCGGAAGCGGTGCTAGACGCAGTGCAAAAAGACCTCACTAAGATGGAGCAGATTAATGCGAAGGAGCCGCTAGTGACTGCATTTGACAGCCCGGCCGATCACCAGTAGGCCACGCGGCGGTTTCAAGCGACCAGGCTTGGACAAGGAGCGGATCCGTCTGTGTTTGCTACCACTTTGCAAGGATTGCTGGACAGAGCACTACCAGAGTTAGATCAGGAATCACGACGATTGTTGATAACGGAACAGTTTGTTGAAGGTCTCCAGATGGCGGTTCACGACCAAATCCGTATTACCCATATCACTCGGCGGATGGACCTTGATGTTTATGCGAAGGTGACGTGGAAGCTGGAAGTTATGTCCGTCGCCTCGGTGGATTCGAACTGTAATACGGACAAGAAGACACTGGAAGAAATGCAGAAGGCAATGGAACAGCTGATAGCGGATGTGGCTGCATTGAGAACAGCAGCACGGAGGACCAATCGACTAGGAAGCTGGTTCATCTGTGGTAAAAAGGACATTGGAAGGAGGGTTGCCCAACACGGTGGTTTAAGGGGTCTGGCAATAAAGCGTCAACCAAGTACATATAGTTAAACCTTTCATTTGCACAGCCCCCTTGCTCCAGTCCACGGTTGAGAAATACGCGGAGGAATTTACGAACGACGATTATCTGTACGGATTCTGCAACTGGACTGCACATTAAATAAAAACAAACAGAACATGTCGACCTCAGAGACCTCGTAGGATACTGGAAGAGGTGGTGAAAAAGCAAATACAGATCATGCTGAATGAAGATGTGACGGTTCCGAACCCTGCGCCAAACCGGATGGCTCAACCGCAGCCAGCTATTCGCCCCACATCTGGTCAAGAGACCACACGTTAAAGTACTCGCTCACTCACATATCCCTGGCCTATTCTCAATGTCACAAACACACATCACGCACTCCACAGGCCAGCGCGTGATTCGGTCGTCCCTGTCTACTTTGCACGCACAGGCTCCGCTAGGCGTACCTCATTTCACTCAGCCGACAGACAGTGACCCCTCTTCCCTCAACACTGCGAGGGTCAAGGCCACATGTGCGCGCACACGCGCGCATCGACCGAGCCAACTTCATGCGCGTTAATTCACTGGCATGTGACGCACACACCTGAAGGCGACTAAACTTGCAGACAGAACACAACTTCTGACGCCATTTTCGGACGGTGAACAAGCCAACAACAGGCAAATCCAACGGACATGATGATGTGAGCTACACCACAATTGTACAGCTCCACATCGCATCCACGTGATCCTGTCCCTGCAACAGTGCCGACACACAGCATACATCTGGATATTGTTATCCACCATTTTAACAGTCGGGGCATTATTTTGTACTGTAAGTGAGTCTCCTGGCTCATCTACTTCTAATCATTTTCTTGTTTATGCCCATTCGTATTATACACCTTAATACTCAACAGTGTACCCTTCTTTTGTTATATGTAGTTCGTGTTAGGCTGTAGCTATTTAGCTGTAGCCCACACCACTTCACTACGTAACAAAGGTGATACCGAAGAGGCCAACACCGTACAACTCGCCTGTTCTCCTGGTGAAGAAATCCAACGGGAAATACCACTTTTGTGTGGATTATAGATGGGTGAATGAGGTAAAACAGAACACAGTTGCGCCAATACCGTCCGTCGCTGATATTTTTGATAAGTTGCAACAGGCGACGTTGCTCATGGTGCCGGACTTGCGTTCTGGATACTGATAGGTACCAACCAAACCCACGGATCGTGAGAAAACCGCATTCATGGTTGGTTGGTTACAATGACTGATGATGCAATGACCCCAAACCTATGGACCAATCGCTCGAAATGACACAACATCGACTGCCAGACATCTTGTAAAAATTTATAACTAAGATGACCTAACCCACGTATTCAATCTACTGTTGAGCAAGCTGAACGCCAAGTTAGTGACCTGGAACTGCGTTTTTGTGGAACTATGTTTATATATAATTAAGAACCGGCATTGTGTGCGCAACAGTGTCAGAAGCAACTGACCAACTGTTCGTGGTATTGTTTACGTGATGTTTCATATGAATGTGTGCAATGTCAACTCACTTTCTGTCTCTATTGGTCTGGTATGTAAAACTTGCATGTTTCGCGTTGGCGACTGATGAGAGTGGACGAAATGTTAGCATTTCATAACCTAAGTTTTCTTTCTGCTTCGTTGAATACCCGTGTCCTGTTCACTCTTTACCACATCTGACTAGATTGTGCCATGTAACCATTATAGACTGAACAAGGTAACCCATAACTTAACTAAACCGGCATGTTATAAACACTGTACCGCTTACAATTCTGTTGTAAAATCATCCTTGTCTGTTGCAGTTCACCGGTCTTTTGGGCAACTCTTAAGCCCAGCTACGACGTATTCCTACCAATGAATCGCACATAATACATCAAAGAGACAAAAATAGTTGTGCTGCATGATGTATAATGTAAGGAGATCAATTCTACGTGTTTTATCAAACACAAAATGCAGTGTAGTATCAGTAGACACTGACGGAAATGGTCCACATTGTTAGGCAATCTGACAAATTGACATGCTCCCATCCAGCTCTGAATACCTCGAACAAACGCAGTGAACATCTTATATTAGGTTGCTTCCTTTGGCGATTTAGCATGATTCACACGGTGATATGTAATCGGTAGTTCAACTGAAATTGATACAGACAGTCGGATAAACAAAAGCTATCTTCCATGTCGAAAACGTTCCGGAAAAGGCAGTCGAAGCGAACAAGATTTACATGGTACTATTGCAAAAATACAAGGGAATTACTTTCCTATACATGATGTGAATTAATCAGATACCTAAACTAGTCACCAGTTGAAGATTTTGACATGGGACAATCAAAATGCGAACACACGGAACAGCCACCGGTCAACGCATGATGGGCTCATTAAAACATTTGGATCTAGATGAGAACTCGTCAAACACTACTAAGTAAAGAAAAGCTGATGAATAATTATAAATACGTTAAAAACTTGGAAATACATCCCCTACGTGCTGTGATATCAGAAACTTCAAAATGGTTTCCCGTTGTATGTAGAGAAAAGAGAAAGTGGAAACAATTTTCTACGAACAAAACTAAACATGCTCCAAAGAATTCGACGTTAGACACCGCACTAAACACGGAATATGAAACATAACAAGCAAACTTCAATAAAATAAACAACCTACCTAGATTAACAACAATTTATGCAAACGCATGCGGTCTGATCAATATCTCCGTTTTCAAAGTTCAACGTTATGATCTGTTTTAAGTTAGGATAAGCTCGGACAATATTACGCAAATCCAGACGAATTAGCTGCCAAATGAACTGAAACTGTTCCTGGCAATAGTGGATACCCACTGCTTTTCTTCATGTATGGTAAGAGTGCAAACAAATTCCTTGAAGCGTTGTGTTCTCATGACTGGAGTTGATAACGCTACCAACCGTCAGAAATCGTAAGCGATTTAGATTCCTTTGATTCTCCTCCGTTGTTCGTACACAAACATGATAATATATAACTATATATTTATATATATTTATATGTAACTAACTATATGTAACTAACTAATGTAACTAACTAACTGACCAGTGAACGATTTCAAAAAGAGAAGCACTCTCACTCCATATGGGAGGTTCTCTTCCGATTGGCTTTAAGAGGTCGCAATGTCAGTTATTTGACAAGAATGGTTATGCACAATCTCGACACAGTACAACAGGACCTAGTCTACTGCGCCACCTGGTCATCGACTTCATGAGGGAAGCTATCCCTCGTTTACCTTCTTGAATCCCTGTAGGATGTTTTCCACAGACGTCTGTAGAACTAAGAGACAACTTTCTTATCCAATAAAGAAGCACATTCTGAAGAAGTTGGACTTAACGACGCGACGCAATGTAATGTCAACTAAACAACAAATCGTAGTTAGTCATCATCATCAATCGTTCGATATTCCTCAATGCTTCGCCCTCAAATTAGTTTTGATGATGCATATGACATCGATCGAATTACGAAGAGTCACAAACTATTCCAGATTGTCACGGCGATATCATTAAGAGACTGGTTTTCTTTCCTATATGTATGGAAAGTTCTCGATGTAGAAAATCAGTAGTAGTAATAAGAACGTAGACGAGAGTTTCTGCACAATTAACCCTAAGCTTTATCTGGCGTGAATAAGTTGGTGGTATTGCAAAACGGTTTGAGATAGTTCTTAAAATGAACATACTGAACAACGCTCAGGAAGGGTCGAAGATTCTGCACTCACGTTTTATCTAGCTCAGTTCTAGAAGGAACACTAGCCTAGAGGTTTGCTCCTGTCATAGTTCACCGGTAGAATATGTCGTAGCCGTGACCGGCACTTGAACTTCCGCAATTCTTTAACTAAATAGTCCTATTGGCCATAGTGTCACTGACCTCATATTAAACGAGACCGATCTGTCATTTGTAAATACTCGGGCATAATCGGTTGGTCAGACTGCGCGATCACCTCGAGTGGAAACATATCAACTGTCTTGTTAACTCCAACTGATCACCACACGTTTAGAAGTTCCCATCTAGTTGAATTCTCTCAGATCACCAAACTTGCTGAGAGCTGTGTAGAACTTCATTATACACTCCATATAATTTTATGAACCATTACAAAGTGGCCTTATTTATCTCTTCAGACTTTTGGTAGATATTGGGAGAGCGGTACACTGTAATGCCTCCAAATCAATATGACGAAGGAATAATTCTTTGAGTGCGGAAGTACAAAAATGGGGCAGTACTGTTCTTGAAAAGCTCGAGAAGATGACTCTCGAATTCATCAATCTATTGTTCATATTACACAATAAGTTTAGTAGGTGACGTCGTTCCGCTAAATATCAAATCAAGTCAAAGTGAATGAGATTATAACTTGACAGAATTTTTCCCAGTGGTGCATTCCCCTGTTGTGTTGAATATAAGGAGTCATATGTATGTGCATGCTTGTTGAAATTCAGTTGTATATTTATGAGGCATTGTGTGCTGTTTATCTGTTAGACGTTATGTTATGTTTTACGTAAGCAGTGTTACACGCGTTTCACAGACACGCCTGCTCGTCCAAATTGCAGGGTAACATCTGGGACTTAAACTCACCACTTCCACCATACTCACCACTCTTATTGAAACAATTGTGTTCAGTCCGGAACGAAGGTTAAACTTATCCCGTGAAATTTTACTTCACGAAAGAACGTGAATATATCTAAATATGAAGTACTGCAAACATACCAATATAATCCAGACAAAAATTATAACTGCAAATAATATTTGAATTCTTGGACTAACTTAGAGTCTGACTTTGGGTAACTTTCGACACAACTATCTGAAATGTATTCAATGCTTATGTACTACACGATTTTGAATGGTAGGTTTAGCAACTATACCGCTGGACTAAATCACTTATAGAACACAAAGTATAGCAAATACACGTTTTCGATCAAATCTTATCAGGATGTCACAGTGATAAAATAAGGGTTACATGCTAAGCCTGATATTGGTCCAAATTCACACTACCTCACTTTTGTGTTTGTGAACGGTAATCGGGTGTTATGGTTGGCGGCATCCGAAACGGATTAGCCTGACACAGTGACCGAAGCCAAAGGACGCCTGCACTTTAAACCATCACCGCAAGTGGCTTGCGCTGCACCACTTGCAGTTCCACTCACACACCACGTATCCGGTGTAAACCCGAAGGAATCGGGTGTTAACTGACCACGTGTCGGTCAGGTGACTCACCTAACGATCAGGGTAGTTGCCCACACATGGCACTCGTGATTGATTTCTTTTCACCTGTCCTAATCCACGCTGGATGATGTTCTCTGACACTTCCAGACATATACAGAGTCGTACGACCCACGTAGTTTGCAGACGCCTTCTGTTATGGGGTTTTTCGAGCAACATTCCTCGTCCGTTGGTCCGATTTTGTTGAGCGATGGCCCATCCGCTCGTCCGTATTGTCCGCCACCTGCTTGTCATGGGTTTTTGAACGCGTCTTCCCGTCGCGTTGAGGTATTCTACCGAGTGTTGGAATACTCGCACCTCCGAATTAGTCATCCACCACGCTCGCTTCCCCTTTAAGGAACTTGTCGCGATTGTGTTGGGGTGCCGTGTGTATAGAACTGACTCATTGCCCACGAAGCCCTTGGTTGATTTGGAGACCTGTATTCTTGTTATTCTTGACGGCAAATGGTTCTTACTACTGATGCACGAAATCCGGGACCGGTTGGTTCCGGTTGACCGTAGTCTCTTCCTGTCGCTTGATATCCTGTCATAGGTGGGCGCCAGTTATATGTGCTGTGCGTCACATCATATATTTGTTCACTTAGGCGCTGTGTTTCTGTCTGTTCAAATGCACTGTGTTCCAGGTGTGGTCTTTCTAGTGGCAACAGTTGCTATTCTTGACCTTAGGTTACACAGACATCCAAGTGAATCTTAGGCTCCCTGCCGTATGTCAGCTCAAATGGTGAACTGTGTTTTGTGGAATACTTGGTCGTGCGGTATCCAAATAATACACCCGGCAGTCCTTCATCCCGATATTACGTCTACTGTTCAGCCATTCCATCATTGTACAATTGTACCTCCCCATTAACCCGTTCGACTTTGGATGGTAGGGTGATGTTCTTAGGCGCTGACTCCTCCAGTTCTTCAACAATTTCTGAAATTGCCACCCGTCAAAACACCGGCTGTGGTCCGTGATCACTCAATGCGGTATTCCGAAGCAAGCCAAAACTTTGTTCATAAGGTCATGTGCAACCGCTCCACTCATTTGATCCGCCGTGGGAATGGCTTCTGTAACGTGCAGTCGAAACCAGCAGGCGCGTACGGACTAAATTTGAATTGTGTAACAGAGCGTGCTGTTGTGTTGTTGGCGTCGTTTTGGTTTTGGTTTGTATAAGTCGTGTGCATGTCTTACTGGGCCTTTGACTCATGTTTGTTTGTGTTGTTTCGTTTTACAGGATTGTTGTGAGTACCCATACTTCGGAAGAACGCTGTCCCCCGATGTCTCCACGTTGTCGCAAACTTGGTCCATGAGTTTTATAAGTATCAAAGTAAAGACGACTGGCTGGTATGTTAAACTTCCACTCTTCGTGTGAAATGGTCGATCATTACAACTATATAGTGACAACCAGTCGGGCACGTCGAGTGTGAACCAAAAATGTCTATGTTCTATGTCCCGTCCCACAATGGATTGCATGAGCGGCGTTGTCAACATTGTTGCTCGATACTGTTGGCAGTTGGGGCGCGCCCGATTGAAATCGGTCACATCTTTCTGCATCGTGGGCCAAAACAAATTTCACCACAGTATATAGAACACGCGTTCTCGCCCCGTGTGATAACCTGCGTGTGTCAATCGAATTACGCCTTCCCTATGACCTGCTGGGACAAACGGCAGTCGTCGAGATCGTAGCGCACTCTATACGTCCACATCGACGATAAGGTGGCCATTCTCCGAATTTAGCCGGTCTCAGATGTGTACCATATCATTCAGTTCCAAAGACGTTGCTAGTAAATGTCAACATATTTTGTGCACTTGACTGATTAACCTCTTTTTGTCAGCAACCAGTACTCCGTTAACGGGTATGGCTTCAGCTGGCAACCCATTTTCTTGTATTGGTCGCGACAATGCGTCTGTTACTTCATTGTCTGTGCTACTGACATATCCGATGGTAAATTTGAACTTTTGTAGTTGAAGTGCCTAGCGCGCCAGTCGCCCGCGTGGACCAACTTCAGTCAGATCAGTGGTCTATAGTCTGTCTGAACTTGGGTATAGGTGGCTATCAGATAGGCGCTCCAACTTTCAGGCATCCAGATGATAGCTGGACAATCTTTCTCCGTGATAGACTACTTTATCTCTTCTTTCGTCAATACTCGACTGGCGTACTGTATTGTCCCTATCGGCTGTGAAAGAACTGTCCCAATTCCGATATCACTGACTATTCGGTTTTGAGATCTTCAGGTATCGTTGACTGTTAGCAGCCTTCTGTTTGGATTGATTGAATGTCACCTCCAAATCTTCAGTTAAAACAAACTTCTGCCTCCGCAGCAGTTGGAAGGGTGGGTATGCTTTCTGAGAGAACCCCGACGTAAATTTCGAATCGTAACTGACTATTCTGGGGAAAGACATCAGTTGCCGCTTCGATCTTGGTGTTCGGAAATTCTTGATGGCTGTCAATTTCTCCGATAGTGATTAGATTTTTCCATTATCAACTGTGTCTCAAGAAAATGATTCGACTGCGACCCATTTCGCGTTTCTCACTACTCAACTATTGGTCGGCTGTGTCGATTCGTCATAACATTGCTCGCAGTCTTTTTGCATGTTTCGATACCGTATTGTAGAATATAACGGTGTCATCGACATATACATTTACTCCTTCCTTATACTTCAGAATGCGAAGCAATAAAAGTCTGAAGGTGGCTGGAGCGTTGCACAGGCCGAACGGCCTCCTAAGGAATTCGTGTTGCTGTCCATTCACATAAAAGCATCTTTCGCTCTGCCTCTTTGTGCCATTGGCAGTTACCAGTAGCCGGAACGCAGGTCTATGAAAGATGCCATTTTGGCTTCGTGCAGATGTACAAAATTCTACTTCTACTTGGGGCATTGGGAACGCCTCTTTGATTGTCACGCAGTTCAGCTCTCCGAAATCCACACAAAATTTGTATGTTCCTTCTGATTTCCTCGTCAACAGAGTAGGTGACGAAAATTAGCTGCTTGTTTGTCGAACTATTCCCTTCTTCAACATCTTCTGCAGTTGCCTTTCCACTTCTGGAACCAACTTGAATGATATCCTCCGGTATATTGGTCTGCATTCTGTGTCCAGCTGTAAGTCTATCGTATGTCTCATCCATGCACAGAGTCCGTACTGGGTTTAACGGATAGTCTACGTAGTTCGCTTGTGATTGATGCCCCCGCACCCCTGCCTATCATCGCAATCTTTCGTTCTCCTTCTCTCTGTCAGCACTTTTACCCGTGGAACGCCCCCATGACAGCTCGCTACTACCGAAAAACAAGAAGAAAGACATTCTTTAGGACGATGGCGGGCCAGGTGTCACATCACGTTACAAATAGAGCAATGACTACGATGTAGTTGCTAACGTATCCGTCCAACTAGTGCTCCTCGTGGTTTCAGATTCAGCTTCAAACCTTCCAATGCCCTCGTCAGTTGCTTCACTTTCTCTTCGAGCTCCGTGAGTTTTAGCCGTCCGACTACTGTCCGTATGGGTAGGTGTGCGATTCTGACCAGTCAATCGATGTCCGTGATTCCACAAGACCTGATTAGCCGAACCTTCTCCTGCAAGTCCGGTGGCAAACTCTGGATAAACATCTCCTTCGTCAATCTTTCCTATGTTTTCTCGTCCATTTCCGGCAGACCCGAAGTCAACTATCGTAATAAGTGTTGGTATTGAACCAGGATGTCTTGTGTGCCGCGAAACCCGATGCCATAGAAACGATCCATGACCCGTCACTGGTCTTGTACCTTAGTAAATTCCTGGGTCAGTGTTGCCCGTATCTCTTGTTACGATGTTGTGGCTCTTGGCTGCCTACTTAAGGCATAGACAGCCTTTGTCCGTCCGGTGAGCTGTGTTCCCAGTGCTATCAAAAGTTGACCCTCGCCTTTTATTCCGTTGCACACTGCAATCGCCTCATGTTGTCGCAGCCACAATCCCACGTCGCCTTTCACTAATAGACTCGGCCGTGGTAATTTCAATGCGTTGTGTTTAGGGCACAGCACCATTGTAGCAAAAACTTTATTCAGTACATCACGAACCTTATTGCTCAACTCACTCGTTCTCATATAACGCACGCGCTCGTGTCTCTGAACCAGAATTCCGGTTCACACCACACCGCCAGTCCCCACCCTTACATCGCGCGCAATTCTGCTTGGTTTATGTGTGTGACCGATGCCTTCTGTTGTGGGGGTTTTGCATGACATTCCTCGTTTGTTGGTTCGATCTCGTTGAGCGATAGCTCGTCCGGTTGCCCATGTTGTCCGCAATCCACTCGCTGTGAGCTTCGGACATATCCTGCGGCCATGTTGAGATAATCCACCGTGTGCTAAAATCAACGAGCCTTAGATTCGGTCATCCATTACATTTTGCCTGCCATTTCTCATCCGTTCATGCGATTCTGTTGAGCGATGGCTCATCTCGTCGCCCGAGTTTTGCACCATCTGCTCCCTATGGACTTATGAACATAACTTCCCGCCGCGTTGAGGTATTCCATTAAGTGCTGAAATACTCTCACCTCCGACTTGGTCGTCTACCACAGCAAATACCTTGAACTGACCACACCTTATTTTAACAGAAGTGGTCAAACGAGAAACCACGGTAGACTTAGTTTGTATCCCATCCTGAATCATTGCATCCCATCGATTAATTGATCAAATTATGTCTTACTGAACAACTTCATGTTTGTTTTTTATTCCTGTCGTGTGTTTGGTGTATCAGAATACACGTTGTATATTTTATTTATCACTCATTAGAAATACCATTAGCTTCTGACTCTCAGTCGTACAATCAGCGCGTGAGTTTGTGATGGTTGTTATCCTTAGTTTTTGACTTGAAAACTAAATGTGTATGTGCAACATTCCGGTCATTTATTCCTACAAACTTGTCAGTAATCAAAGACATTAGTTGACCGATTGATTACAGATAGTGACGGTAACCTGATTGACAGATTTTGATAGCCTGATCACCGACTGAAGTTAACGGCATACCTTTCCTCTAGTGATTATCGGACAGCTTAATTATAACTCGATTATGTGGCTGACCTTGTAGATGTGATAATTCAGTCGTGTCAGGTGTGAAATCAGTGCCAACTCATTCGCCTCACAAGCATGTGTACAAATGTTTGAAACGTGATAGGATATGCACTTCTGCTGAGCTATGACAAGGGTAGGACTGGAGTATCATATCCCTTTTTCAGATGAGTTTGGTCAACAATGCATTTATATATGATAATCACATTTAAATATCTTTGGTATTAGACTTATACCATCCAGAATTTATAATCACTCGTAAGTAAAAATCGAACTGATAAGAGGTGTGGTAGATTTGTAAATCCGAAAGAAGTGCAATCGAGAAAATTTCGAATGTCAGCCGAAATCGAACCTACGACAAAAGCAGCAATCCGTAATGTGATAACGCTCTACCAGTTGAGTTCCAAAGTCAGTCCCAAACGACAACCATTGGTTCATTTTAATTTAACACATCTGCTACACTAACTATCATAGATACCAGGGTAGCGCTCGATAGTCTAGGAGTTGATTGAGAGAAGTCAGGCACCATTCACATGTGGGCACTGGAATTTTAATCAGACAGAACGTGGATCTTCCGTGACACCTTAGTAAAGCACATATGATTTCACGGAGCCAAAAAGAAATGACAGGTCGTGCCTAATTACTGAACGGTGCTCACCGGTACACTTAAGAAGACAATCAGCTAGCGTTCAGTTAATCTACTAACCGTTTTGGCAAGCATTTGGAACTGGAGAAACACTACTAGAACCGTGATATGAGAAGGATTCACTGGCAAAATAACACTAGGGTTCGGGTGACCAACATTCTTTAAAACAAAATATCATCACACTGCAATATAATCGTTACACAGTAGTCCCGTTGAACTTTGCTTTGGTTCCTGTGAAAACCATCCGCTCTTAAAAATGCACCTCCGCTTGGGGGTTATGACGACTGAGAAACTCAAACAGTGAAATCTGTGGTTTTGTATTTGACGTCCAGCTATCAATCTAACCACAATGAAGTTGACACATACACTGTGAAACTGAAACTCCAAATCATTCGGTTGGTTTTGTTGACAATCATGGGCGTAATTTACTGAAAGTACAGGAATGTTTTGTAGTTTCCTCTCCTATCTAAACACCATCAACGTCAAACACGCCCCGTGTATTTAAGATTGGCTGAAAGGCTGCTACTCTTCAAAAGTGTATCACGTTAATTTATTCTGTGAATCTATATGTCAGTCATCGACCGGGCAATAAATGTTTACTGAGAACTGCATATGTGTGCATATGTCTATTATGTGGGCTGGGAAGGATTGGTGAGCTAGGTTAACTAGTAGATGGCCAAGCCTTAAACCCAAAATTCTGGAGACCACAATGTTCTACATGAGAAATTACTTGAGGCACTCGATGGTTTTTCTATCTACAAAGCTGGACGCATCGCTGTAAGGCATTTATAATTGAGTTTATTTGAAGCTATTTCGAAGTGTGACGAGGTACATTTGCCTGATGAAACGATGACCAGGAGTCGATATCGGGAATGTATTTTTTCCCATTCTCAACCAGTTGAAGAAATTACTGAGAGATGCAACTGTGTAGCTCCAGTCTGAAATATCTCTTTTGACTATCTTTCCAACGTATGCACAGCGTAAGACAAAAATGGACAGAGACAGTTACCATCGTTCGCCAACACTTACAAGGCATGAGTAACACGTGACTCCCACTGTCGATCTGCAAGCAGTTCTATGAACATGCAATCGCTCCTGTGTGATCACCGTGTGGTTGACTAATATCCAATACCGGTCAATTAGTTCGCACACAAGTTTACAAGTCCGTCGACAAAGGAAACGATTCGGTGGAATAATTAATCTGCGATTCATATTCCATAGAGTAAAATTCGCATACCACTGCATGGATCGTATCTTGATTGTTATGACCTAGTTCCGTGATATGTTCATCATTGAATTGTCAGTAGTGTGTATCATCGCCACAGATGAAATCTGAACCATGCCAAAATGTGTCGCTCTCTAAGACCGTGAATACATGCAGGGAATAAATCATTTCTCATCTCCAATGTTTAGACAAGTGCCACACGCTGTTGACTTGCACAGCAATACTGCGACCACTATCTTACATGGATTCAGGACCATGTTATGAAGAGTAATATGTTGTGGAGGAGTGTATTTTAGAGAGTTTTATTCCATTAGTCGTTGTATCAAAATGTCCGGAAAAGTTGGTTATGTGTGATCAGCATCCCACTGTTAAAGTCGTCATTAGTACACACTTTGAATGGGTCAAACGATTCAATGGACCCAAGTGCTTGATGTCGTAGACAAATTCTCTGACATTCGTTAAACACTCACATTTGTGAAATTTGGTGCATGCATATTGTAGTTCAATCGTTTGAGTTGTAATTTGGTGATCGTTAGTGTGGCTTGATTCAGGGGGCAAATCTATTGCTGATAAACCTCTGAAGTAGGTTTCTTGGCTGTGTGTATATCAGCCAAGCACGTCCACTCAAACACCTGTCCTTGGCCAAGGTCACATGAGTAGTCCTCGTCCCCTCATCGCCTGAGTGGATCCACGATATGAATTCATTTCGTACAATCTCATCAGCCGTAAACGTGTGACTTGCATGAATTTTGTTCTTATTACATACAAATGGTCGTTGGTACGCACGCTGTTTTACAGAGCATCAAGAATATTCTCTCAGGATAGATTACAAGCTGAACAAACAGTGATGCATGAGGCGCCTCGTGCTAACAATTTCCCAGAACGTTTCATCCGGAAATGTATTAAATTTACTTCTCTGGAAAATGCAGCTGTAGAAGTACTCAAGAAAGCAATCTACATTAAACTCTCCATCAAATGTGATAGTCTGATGAACTACGTTGGAAAAATGATGAGCCCCGCGTTGAAACGTGTGTATGATGCAGCAAGGCTTTTCTTGCTCTCACAAACCACTATGTTGCCTATAAACTCGGTCAAAAAAGCCATTGTATCTATCAGTTTTCTTGCCATTGTGGAAGCACTTACATCGTCAACGGTGACGTTCGCGAGCAGGTGGAGATTTGTCTCGCATATCATTGTTTTAAAAATTACTTGTCAAACTTACACCCCAATCGACACACTCATTCTAACAAACACCCGGTACAACCAAACTCACATCAGTCTGCCTGATCCATTGCAACTCACTCGAAACGGTGCACACACTTCAGTCAGTATAGATCGATTTACAAGATTCATTGAACATGTATCAAACAAATTTACTATGATGGACACCATCGCATGTATGGTTTTAGAACGGCGAACTTCCGTTTTGGTACGTTAACAATACGAGGCATACAAAACGACTACTTGTCATCCATGTGTTAATTTTCTAGTCGAATAATTTCATCGTTATGTGTGCGTTTGACAGAGCAGTTTACGGTCATTATTTTAAGAATCTCTTCAACTACCCAACAAGATATTAGACCTTTTCCGACAGGGATTGTTTTTAGTGAAATTTCATGTTCACCATGCCAAGTATGCTCATCATTCTATTCAGCTGAATCAACTGACCCTATAAACGACAATGAACGTCTCAAGCAGCACATGATATACTGAAAGCCATCCGATCCGAGACAGGGTACTCGATAGTCGTTATTCCCTCCCAGTGATGTATCCAATACACGTCTCCTGGTCAGAACAATGCAATTTAACATCTTCTTCAACCGTGTCGTCACATTTTCGGTGGCAGCATGACTCTGAACACTTTAGAATACAACGAAGCGGTCGCACACAAACGATTCCATTGAATCATCAAAATTAAGCAAGCATTGAAACTAATTTACCATAACAGCTTCGGACACCTGCACCACACGTCAATAAACCCAGAGCATGCAACAAAATATCAATCCGCAAAGAATCTCTAGAGAACCTCTTCACCTCCTGAAATCACCACAAGGTCGGAACAGCGCTGATCGTCTAGTGTACCGTCAACTGCCACGCTTCGCATTTTCGTGATGATGGAACATGTGGTTTCTCTACTGTACCGGAACGTTGGTTCCTTCAATGAAGGCGCCTAATGCGAGGTTTAGCGCATCTCATAAAACCGCATTCTTGATGGAAATGTTTTTTCTCCCGGGTGAATACTGCACACTTATCACCACAAACACTAGCCCGTGTGCCGTATCCCATACGCTTAATCACGCCTACCGTTCTGCAGTGGCATCTTATTTTTGGGATTGATCACGAGCGGAAAGGCCATTGATCGCCGCGCATTAGGGAACGCCCGGGATGCGCGATCAGCTGGTCAACTGATCACGTTGTACATCTTGTCATGGTTGAGTCACGTATTCTACTGAGCGCTTGCCTGATCGGGCGTTATGTTTTCAGGTCACCAACAGTTGGGAAAAGCTGCGTGGTGGTCACGTAGCAACGTGGTCATGAAACATGAAGACCCTGACTATTCCACTGAGGGAAATGTGTAGGTGTCACCTGCCTGGTTGAGGTCCTCGTGATCACTCAAATCACTGGCTAGAGAACCTATCCGAGATGAGAATGTGCCACAGTCAATGGCATATCTGCATTCGCACCATTTCTTGTGCATCCGCTTTTTTATGTAATTCCCAACCTTCTCAATAACGTCTTATTTCTCTGAAATATTCCAAGTTACTGTTGAAGAGAGTGGCGACCAAAGCCACAGTATCTTCGGATCAAGCTCAAGGCCAATGACGATGATGATGTTGATGTTCATGATGATGATAACAACGATGGTGATTATAACGATGATGATGGTGATGATGAGCACAGTCATTTTCGCGATGACAGTCGCACTTTCGATCTCTCAGACAGGCATGCTTTTGAAAATTGCAGCTAGAAGTAAGGGAAGTGGAAGGACTGTGAACCATGAACTGAGCGGATTGTCGTCGCAATCGATTTTTTAATAGCTAATGGTTTTGAACATTTACACTAAACTGTTAGTGGAACAGTTCTGAGTATTCAGATCATCACTTCAGTCGATGCACGAATAATTGTTGCACTGGATTGGATACAAATACTGCCAAAATCGTGGAGCTACCTGTTTTACTATAAGTCTTTGTTAGTTTCACATATATTGGTCCGGTTTTTGGGCAAAAAGAATGAAGTTTGGTAGATCGGAGAGGTCATGCTGATTTTGCTGTTGCAGCCTTGGAGTTTACACTTTTGCTGTTGTATATTATCTGTTTTCTTTACTGATATTTCCTTTACATTAATACATTCTCCTTTTGTGTTGACTTCACAGAAATCGTTGCTTAGCTCGACTACGGATACTCTTCTATGGATTTTTATTCCCGTGTTCTGACGAAAACATATCCATGCAGTTATTGCGGCTACGTTCGGAATGTTTTTCTATTCAGCCATTGTCTACTTTCTAGTGGCATATCGGACACGAAACAGCTTAGGCATATTGAATGCCATATCAACAACATATCCGTTCATAATTTAAAATGATCTCATTGTCGTACTTCCTTTCAGATACTGTTGTACCTCAAAACTCCTGTGGATTGTTGATAAAACGATCCCAACCTTCTTTGTTCTGATTTGGCATTTGAGAAGCAACTGCTCTGCTGTTTGGTTCTGAAAAAAACTCCCTCGTGTTGATTCAAGTACCATATCCGAAATTTCCACAGTATGTTACGGCGAATGCAAAACCGACCGTTGCAAATGATCACTTAGATCTCCATTTGCCCTTAGTACACTAAATCAATGTTGCCGCAAATTAACATCTAATCTACACAAGCAACCGACAGCGTGATACCCACCGCAATTTTGCTGTGCAGAAGCAATTTCGAAGAGAGACTGGTGCTGGCGATGTTTCATCCTACTTCAGGGGAACTAGGACACTATCAAGTAATGGTCACTCCATCGTGAAAGTCGTTCATATGCCTCAGATTACGGTGGTATATCATGCAACTGTTTCACCGAGTTGTCAACGCTTGTACCTGACAGGTTGTTGGTTATCAACCTGGATGTAGGTATTCTTATAACTGAAGAGGAGTGTTTCAAACATATGTTTTAACAGTGAGAACGTGCTTGTCGTCCTCAGCCTGGCTTGGTTGGCTTATTTACCAGACCGAAATGATAACATCGTTTTACAAGACAGTTTCAGGATAACGGCCATGGCCATAAACCTTCCAGATTTTCTATCCCGTAGACAGTGGATGGAGTTGTTCCGGTCACACATCGCAAGCACACCGTAGTTTGGTAATCGCCTTCAATGTCCCAAACACAAGAGAAACCATTCTATGTTCGAAAAGTCCAAGATGGCTAGAAGAGTAACTTTTTCAACTAGTGGTCTCTAAGCCATCAACATGGAGTGAATATTTCTGTCTACACACCACTCTATTCCCGTACAGCTGATTTTCTGATAACATGCATGTTCTCTTTCTTCGGAATGAAATTGAACTATCTGTGTGAATTGCAAACTAATGCGACAAAATAACACTGCCAATCCTGTTGAGTGGGACGTTCTTTTCCAGAGGCTGTTCACCGATCACGACCAATGCAAATGATTAGATCTCCATTTGCCCTTGGTATACTAAATCACTGTTGCCGCAAATTAACATCCAATCTACACATGCAACCGACAGAAATTTCTGCCAAGTATCTGTATTTGCATTTCTCAGTTCCTCACATCTCACGAGTTTGGTGTTCATGCTCATCCACACGCGGTCATGGCTGCAGTGAGAGTTATCCATCACGTCGAATTCGTTGACAAATATCGTTTTACTGGGAACCCAATAAAAATAATAGACCACACACCTGACAAACACAATAGTTAAGAAGTGGTTTGTAAACCTACCAGGTTGTTTTACTGTTAAGAATGCTTGGTCTAACATGGTACAGTTACCTTTAGGAATCAATTGTGCCGATATTGGTAAATTTACAATCCGAAGCATATTTGAAAATGTGAAGTACTTTCGGGTACTTCTCGCTTCCAGACTTCTGAGTATTCCATAATATGCGCTCATAGTGCACGATGCCTTCATTCTTGCTGGGATCAAGCACTGTTGTTAAAAAATCCCATGTGCATGCACAGTATAACAAAGCAACAGGGCAGTAGTGTAGCTACATTCCCCTTGATTGCACATCATTCATACTGTACATGCATGTGTAAACTTGTCAATTCTAGCCCCGGCCTTCATGACGTTTACACCTGCATTTTAGTTGCCACGCGCACGAATCAGAGTACATAACTCACAAACAACAACACTAATAATTGTGACGTTTATGGAACGCTGACAATCAGCCGTGTGCTGCATTCTCCTTCTCTATCAAAGGCGTGCACAATGATGTATTGTGGGTGTTGAGATCACCGGATCAAACTGAGAAATTCAGTCATCTTTCAATCTGTTGATGCATGATCTATCCATGTATGCGCAACCACTCTATCAGATCGTTTTCTATACATGACGATGTGATCATTTTATTTTCCCATATGAACAAAATGCACGCTGTACAAAAAGAATCTCATCTAGCTATACGCGCAGCTGCCTTCAGTATTATCAGTTGGAGCATTGAGTTTCTCTTATCAACTTCATCTGAGTAGAAAGCATATGAATGTTTTGATATATTAACAGTTCGCTTACAGTTCCCAGTCGTAAATGCCTGTAGTGCGAATTGTATACATCAAACGAACGCTGATAGACAGTGATGTTGCAAAATCTACGGAGAGGTGTCTAAGCCGCTTTCACGCACACAATACCGGCTGTTCAGTTCTGTTCAACAGTCTCATTAAGAGCCAGCAATCTGAGTTCTGATTACGTAACCGTATTTTCTATCAGCTACCTTGATCAAACTGGTAACTTGTTGCCATGACAGATTTAACTATCGATGATGATGACTTCAGACAGCAATCTGATTGGTTTGAGGTTGCTGCGTCTTCAGTTGATTTGATCAGTTTGTGACACATACTGAAACTAATTGTAGTAGTTGTTCATCCGTCCAATCATTGTAGATGTCATTACGACTGCAAGGGACTGAGGACGTAGTCCGCTTCTGAAGTGGTACGGTGTAACAGAATACTGTAACAGATTATCCACATAGATGAATGTATTTGAGAAGCTAAACTGCCGTAAGAGTTCAGGTTAACGGAGTTAGTGGGTTGAAAATCAAGTTTAAATGGTCAGCATTAGTAAAATTCAGCATATCATAAATACAACGTTTATACAGTATGACATGATATGGCACTTGTCAATATTGAGCCTAACGGATGAACCGTTTATTTGTAAGTAGGCACATTTTTGAGAATTGACTTCGCTGTCTTTTGTACGTAGTAGTGAAGTGAGATCTCTGAGGTAATCAAACAGATTTTATATACCACCCACATGTATTATAATTCTGGTTAGAGATTGATTCGCACAAACAGTTAAAAGGAATCTTTGAAGGAGTGTGAGGATATCTTCTTTAAGATGAGGTCCAAGATGGATGTCTACTAGGCAGCATGCAAATCTCTGATAAATTTGGTTATTCATACTTATAACCGACTGCAGCATTGATCCAACTTTGTTTTTGGTATGTTGATTATTCAAGGTGTTTCCCGCATCGACTTACTTCATTTGCCTAGGGTTAGCTTCGAAGATATTTCCGCACAACAACAGTACCCTCAACTAATCTTCTCACTGTGTAATGTTTCACCATTTAACTCATCTTCAACTGGCCTTCTGAAATGGTACTCATCTTTCACATATAATTGTCATTGTTCATGGTGACAACAAGGAAGTCCTTGTCCGTTTTTAGAACCATGAGATGCTGCATTTCTGTCAATTCTTTCATGACCCGGTTGTAATCTTGTTTGAGATTCGCATGCTGGCGAATTTGTGTTGAATAAATTTGGTTAAACATACCCACCGATTTTGCTCTGGATTAACCCGCCTGCTCTGAAGACGTGGAGCATGGATCAATCAAATTGAACCTGATTATTAGATCTGTTAACACTCCCTGGTAGCGGACTGAAATTTACTTCAAATGGGAGGACGTCTAACTGCATCTCCGTGAACTAAGTAGCATGCTTAAAACAATCACGTCTTGATCGGTCTCGAGAGAAAGCGACTTAGGAAACGGTTAATTCTGATCTTAGTGTGAAAAGGTAAACTTCTTATAATGCAAACATCATGCGTCATACCGCTGACGATCGGTTGCAGCTTCAACAAAGCAACGTTGGGTGTTAGCAAACACGGATATTATTAGGGAGTCGCATCATTGTTTGAACATGTTAACATGGAGATCTTAACCTCACTAGATGGACGTTGTATACCGTCAAGTTGTCATCAAATGACAACTTCATCGACGATGTCGGAAATAGAGCTTACGTTGTAGTGATCACAGATCATAAGATGTAAACTTTTGTGTTTTTTATCAGTCGCCTTTAGAAGATTCATCGTTCAAATACGTAGTGATGTCAAGGTGGCTTCACATGTCGAGCGTCAAAAAATAAATGTTTCTTCTATTCATTGTCTGAATAAGCTTGAGTTATTATAAAAAACATAAATGGTTGTACTCTCCATAGTAAAGTTGACTGCAGACGTAGCGTTTCGTAAATTATTCAGTATTCACGTATTGTAGCAGGTTTTTTGCTTTGATTGCCATAGCTGTTCCCAGTCAGTTGAGTGGATGTGCACCAATTACCATCAATTGATTTGACACTTTCAAGCTGGTTAGCTTATAGATTATCATTGGGGCGTATTTCCTACTGTCAGTTTTCATCGGGAAAGGTTACTTGTATTCGCCTACCAGCAGTTATTGTCATCTTGTCATTTATTCAATTTGTAATGATTTTGAATGAGGCCAAATTTTCACATCCCAAGCCGTTAGTTGGCTGACAGAACTGATGCTACTCATATGATGTATTCGCCAGATTTAATAGTCGACAATGACGAGGGTGACACTGTTGTAACTTTAATATCACGCCTGGCCGAAAGACGGAACATTGCTAGTATAAACCATTATGGGATGGTAGGTTGAAATGTCACGAATTCACTCCTCATCCACGATTGTGCTCATACTCAGGATTATTGTTTGAAAGGTAGGACATTTGAAAATGGTATATTCCTATGAAAACAAAAAGTATTACTCTCCAGCCACTTCCCAAGTAATTTTATTCGACTAGACGAGGAAACGCATTAAGTTTTGAATGTGAATCTGGAGACATGCATTCTATAAAAGATGCCAAAAATGTGACGTCTATTTTTCATGCTTGATAATCCAGTAAGTATTGTTAGTTTATCAAACAGCTCGACTGGACTAGAAATGGTGTCAGCTAAAGCGCACATTTCAGGAAATAACATCCTATATCGGTTGTTTTGCCATAAAGCTATTACACTTGACCTATACGGTTTCCTTGACGAGGTGGTCGGGCTTGTGTGCTGTTTTGATCCAGCCGGCTAAGCTGACTAATACTCCGGTCCTTCCGGGTGCAACCTTGTCAGTCAGGCCAATGGGGAGCAGTCAGACGAAAAGTAGTTACACTCATAGGATTTTATTTCAAACTACTGACCTCGTAGGAGTGCTTAGGTAGTGAGGCACGATCCGATGGCCATACAGCAGAAATATTTTTATAGCTGCGGCACTGCTGTCTACCGTGTCAGGAAGAAGTGGGTTACAACAGTTACTTTCAAACAAAGAGCATTCCAACCGCTCAGCGGTTGATCGTGACTGCCGGCCTATTATCCAATACGGTCGAAAAATATTTTGCTATCTCTCAAAAGCCTGATGTAGTTTCGAGTACATCCAGTGCGCGCAGCAGTGCTCAGAATGATACATCGATGTCTTATTCACCGCAACTTCGGGTTAGGCAAGTCTCTCACTGCCAAGTGAGCCAGAATCTTGAGTCATTGGCTCCGGGTGGGGTCCCCAAGAAAATTCTGTCTCCTGTTATCTCACAGGTCAGACTTTTGAGTCAGAGAATCGGAGTGGGGTTCCTCAAGCCAACCCCCTTCTGCGGCACCAATGACCAGGAAGTATCAGAAGTTATCGTTCTCCCAACAGTAACATTAATAACCCAGCCCAACTTCCTCCTACTATTTTACCCCCATGTACTCCACCTTCCATATGCCTTCGGGCGATAATTGTTTTCTGAGGTCAATACATCCGGTAAACATTGGCGCTTTCAATGCACAAACTCTCCGACGGGTCGGTCAACAAGCTGCTCTGACTAGTGCTCTCTCAAATCTGGGTATTGATGTGTGCTATGTGTCGGATACGTGAGTTTACGATTCTAGCACTGTTATCCATTTGAGCTCACCTCAAGATGATTGTCGATTCAAGTGCTTTTCTCTCAGGATCTATTGTGACGTCGAAGCTGAATCTTGTGGTCGAGATGGAGTGGGAATAGCACTGAGTTTCAGAGTGAAGCAATGTTTGTTCGATTGGATCAAAATTTCGTACAACGGGCTGGCCAGTTGATGGAAGTTCTTGATGAAACGGCTATAGAACCCGACACGATCAAGAAACTGTCGCAACGTCCTCTTCGATGTTGGCACCGGAATGGCCTCGATCGGAAGCAGTTTCTCGAGAATCGGTTGGATCTCGCTCTGACCAACCTTGTGACAGAGTAGTATTACCGTTCGTTTCGCCAGTTGACACTCTGTACTGTTGATTCGTAGGCCGGCTTGTTCAATCTTCTGCAACACAGCTGAAACTTGTCCGGTATGTTCCGTCTTATTCGCGCTGTAGCTGACCATATCGACTGCGTGGACAACAGTATTTTTCAGTCCCTCCAGCACCTTCAACATCAGTCGTCTGAAAGTGAACGGGGCGCCTGGCAGTCCGAACGACATATGTGTAAAACGATATTGCTTATCTCCCACTGTGAACGCCGTTTTGTCTCGATCCGATTGCTTGATTGGAAACTGCCAATATCCAGACCGCAGGTCTAACACTGTAAATGTCTTGGCGTTCTGTAGCTTGTCGAAAATTTCTGCCACGACTGGGACTGCTACGACTTTGTTGACTGTAATCTCGTTGAATCTTCCGAAGTCGACACAAAATCGAAATTTCCCATTGGGCTTCCTCACCAACAGAACAGGAGAATTGAATGGGCTATCAGCCTCCTCAATAATTTCCTCCTTCAACATGTCTTTCACTTGTCGCTCGATTTCCGGCTGCATGTGAGCCGGAGTCCTTCTGGGCCCGAATGGTCGGAATTGGTCTGGCTTGATGGAGATTTCATGTTCAATCCAGTCACAGTAGCCATATGGGTCTTGATCCGTAGTGAACAACTTTCGGAACTTACGTATCACTTCATTCAGCAACTGATTGTCACAGACTGGTATTGCTCCGGGTGCGTTTGCTTCAACTTGTCCAAGCTGAGGCTTGCATTTTCTCGCTAATGGAACAACTTCACACTTTGTTACAAGTTTACCATGCTGCAAATCAATCACAGCCTCAACGCGGTCAAGCAAATCCGCTCCCAATATAGTCTGGCGTGCGTCGGGGGAAATGACGAAAGGTTGTTTGACCACATGACCATCGATCCGGACACCATATTCTGCCAAGCCATTAACTTTGAGAGTAAACTCTCCGCCTTTTCGAACGACCATCGCACACGACTGAACAATCCCTCCTGGCCTCGGTCCAATCAACGAAAGCTCAGACCTAGTGTCAATCAAACAGCACTCTGAGCTACCATTGATTTCTATCCTGGCCTGAATTATTGTCTTATCAATTGCCCCAATTACCAGATATCCTTACCGGGACGAAAAACAATCATTGAAACGTTTATTTAAGCACGGCTTTTTCTTGCCAAGTGAGCAAACTCTTCACCAGTGTCCACGTCTTCCGCATTTGTAACAGACGTCGCCACAGTTCTGTTCCCTCCTCATCTTCAAAGTGGCCACTTCTCGAGTCAACTTTTCCACTACGGTTCGCAGGTCATTCACTTCTCTTGGTTCACTTGTCATCAACTCGCTGACTATCGAGGAGTCTTCTGCCAGTAATTGTCGAGCCGCATCAATCAGCTGTTTCAACGTCATTGGATGTGCGATGTGAGACACCCTGAGCTGATCCCGGACTATTGGCGGCATTCCGTCCAAGAATTGGTCCATCAACATGCGTTGCTCTGAGACATTGTCCAATTGTCGCAGGGCTCTTGACAACGCTGCCCGCAGCGACGCGGTATGAACCAGAGCGTCACCTCCTGGTCCAAGCCCGGCTCTCTTGAACTGCCACATTGCCTCCTGGCAGTCGGCTGGGTTGCCGAACCCAGCGATTAGCGTCTCCTTCGTGGCTGCCCAATCCAGCTTCGCAGGACCATTTCGCGCCGCATCCAGCACCGCCTTCGCCCTGCCCGTGAGCAGCATCTGCAGAGCCGCCAGCTTCGCCCGGTCCGTCTTGACACCGACCGTCTCCTCCACGTTCTCGAAGTCCTCCAGGATACTCCGGACGTCCCTATCCATGCTTTCATCCCGTTACTGAATAGCAGTCGTGTGAGTAGTGTGGGGCGATTGCTCATCCTCATCACACTAGTTCCATGTGACTGAACACTTCATGTGTACATTCGAGTTGTACTTCATCAACTACCGCCACCTCCTTCACTTTTTCCGCAGACGCAGGTGCGGTGTTTGCATAAGCATTACAAGTAGATATACCAACCACAAAACTGCCACAATAAAAGCGTTAAATGATACAGAAATTAAAAACATGAAAAGTAATGACCGGCCGGTCGTTTTATTTCTGAAGATCTTTCATCCTCTGTTAAGCTACTACTTCAGTGTCACATATCAATTTACATGACAACCGTTAATTGCTTCATACTCAACAGGTTCGTCGTCACTGTGACATCCTGAACGCCGGAGACCATTAGGTCACTAGTAGTCAGTTTTTCCCACACTTGCAAAAATTACAAGTTCCATCCAACTCTTTCAAATGCGTCGCTTATCGATCGATAGATTTTCCTGAACAGCGGATCTTTTAAAAATTCCGAAGTATCTGAACGTTTTGTATGTCTGAACAAGAAAATATTCTTTAAATTTATCAATGAGCATATTCAAATCCTTCTTTTTACATGGTCAAAAAACGTTAATCTCATCAACTCAGTGTCAGAACCTTCGCACTTCTAATCTTCAGATAACTTTCTCATCACAGAAATGTCAAATTGACACAAGTCAATAGAATATTTTACATGTCTTGAAAAGTTAAATTTCACCTTTAAATACGCACATTTTCAGTAAATGTAGACAAGTGTGTATAGATTGAAAAATTATTAATATAATCATAGAACTCGAAGAGGGATTAGAGAAAGCGGTTTTAGTTATTATCATTTGTGAAAATATTCATTGATTTAGCCTTGTGGTAATTCAAGAATAAGAGTGTGAGGATTGTGTAGAAGTCGAGTTAAATAAGGAATAGAGAAGAATAAAAACTTAGTGCATATGAACAAATGTTTGTACAAAGCTCTAGTAGAAGATGTGGGAATGCACTTAGAGAGATCTGAACACATGAGGGTGGGAATGTGCTGGATAAGATTCTAGCTGAAACATTTTTGCTGTTTTTGAAATGATGAAAATGTATAAGCTCAACGAAATGTTAGCTGGGAATGCTATTACAACGGGACAGATGTTTCCAGGATCTGGCAAAACGTTCAAAGTCAGTTAACGACGGACCATGAAAAACAACAGGTTAACATTTCATCTAGTAGAGAAACACACAAGCGTTGACAAAAACGACTGGCCAATTGGTGTGGAGGGTAAATGGAGAGATAGGTTAAGCGTCGTACATAAAACGCAATCCTCCAGACTTTGGTGAGACACCAATTGCATAAAGTAACCATGTCATATTGTTACCTAAACAAATCCTGAGGTATTTACCTGAATACAAGTGAGGTATAGATGCATTATGTACATGAGGGGAAGTTTCTTGCATCGATTACTGTTCATGAGCAAAAACAAAATAACGTGCCGAGAGACATATTTTGGAACTCTGGCTAACTTGCTAGCTCGGTTAAACTGTCCGGTAGGACGAGATCAGAAAATCTAGTAAAGTGGTTGATGCTCAACATCACATCATCTGTGTATTTGATTACAAATTTGTGAATGTCTACTGGCATGGATGCAATACAAGGCGAACATGAAGAAGGGGAGAGGATTGCACTCTGCGGAACACGGATAACGGTAAGGTCTGAGAACCAGGTGACAATGAGGCATAACCATCAAGTGGCGTCTCTCTATCAACACTTCCAAAAGCAATACTGTAATCTAAGAAACAAGTACACACAGCTCACGATTTTTCATCAAGCGATGGCAGAATGGAATGAACTAGACATGTGCGATCTTCCAAGTTTGAACCTCTACCTCCGTGTCCGCCATGATTCGGTCAACTGGCCGCTTTCCGTCACGTTCAGTGGCCCAGGAGCAACGATTGCAAATGTGCCTATTAATTTGATTTGGGAATGACTTGCAGATCTCCACTCGGAAAGCATGTTGAATACTCTGTTGATCTAACGAGAAATCAAAACAAGTGTATGAGTAAGAAAAAACAGTCGTCATTTATTTTTAAAAAACTTTTGTATAACAGAAAAGCAACAGCGATTGCATTTCAAGGAGACCCAAGTCGGATTTAATAACTCGGTTGAGATTCAACTATGAAATTTTGGTCTTACGTTAGACTTTGGAAAACAACAAAACAGCATGCCCAAAAGCGGCAAGCGCTATACCAGTTGAGCTGAGAAGTCAAGCCAAATTTGGACATTATGATTCTGTCGCTGGTTTGAGTCCAGCTCCTGCCCAACTTTTTCACAATTGACACATTTACCGCACAACTTCTCAATGTCTACATTGCCGAATGCCACTGAGTGACAATCACGTTGCATTTCCATTGGCCCGGATGTAGTTACATACCACTACGTGGATTCAAACAGTTCGGTTGCTTCCGTGCGTTCAGGCAATTTGTTTTAATCACCACTTGCCACAAACAACTTCGGTGGCTGTTCCGATTGGCTTGCGCTGATCGACTCGTGTGCTGGTCACAGCAGCTTCTGTGCAAGCTTTGCTTGGTTGCGTGGTCTTCAATGAGGAAATTACTTCAGTCGAATCCATTTAGAAGGCGTACATCAAGAGTATTATCTGAAAGCACGAGGGAATTGTCCGAAGTGTCTGATTAAAGGCACCTTCGAATTCATCAGCCGCGCAATTTTGAAACAACTTATAGATAGTGGTAGAACTGTTGACTTTATGTCATTGCTTCCGATCATTTCACCTCATCCCTATTTGCGCGAACAGACCCGGGAAGCTATGGGTACCCATGGTGGCACTATCACCCCCCACACTCTAGAAAACAATAATTACGTACCAAAGAAATCTCACTAAGCTTTTATTGTTCTAGCCTGGGAGATAGTTAGTTTGGATGTAATCACAGTGTCTCCTTTGAAGTCCGTGAAATTCTGGCCAGTACATTCACAAGGTTACCTTGTGAAGTTCAGTAGTGAGCGTGAGGTCTATTGATTTCCACAACGATTGCTGTAATTTACTTAGTTCACTCTCTACTCATTGTCAACTTGTTCAAACGTTTAATCTACTTACTAGACGGTTACTGTTCACTGGCTTAGTGCATATCATATCCATAAATATGGCGTTAGGGTAGGAGCGATAGAATAAGCGGAAGTGAAATACAACATCTCTTACTAATTGCTTCTAGACAAGTATGACTTACAAGTTCCGAAGCAACATCGTGTAAGTGACAACAGGTGTGCTTAGCAATGAACTGTTCTAGTTGGCAATCATTTGGTAAATGGAAACGAGAGGATTTCAGAGACTAACCGTAAACAGCTATGCGGTGCGAACTCATAGTCCGTTCAGATGAATAAGCTTGAACAACTCATTTACCATCCCTCCACAGAAGAGGAAATAAGCGAAACGTGAGTCAACACAATGGTTTAGAGACACTAATGAATAGGGCCCAATAATTGTATGTAACGAGCAATGTTATGCTTCAAGACACAATACCACGCGATTTGCCATGGATCGATAAATCTGTTATGATTTACCGATAATTGTTTTAACGAAGCAGGATGTTACTGCCGCATCGTATTCGCATACAAATCAGACAGAAACTCGCTTTCAGAGTTTGCGAAACTCTTTTGTCAATGCAAAAATGAAAACAAATTCCGTCCTGCTGCCTATTTTCGACGATGGAATTAAGACAAACTGGACATGTTCTTTTCACCGTTCTCCTTGAACTGCAGCCATTATGTTGGTTCTATTCCGCATATCCTCAATCAAGCTTTCGCACGCTGTTCGGTTCATGGCTTAAATGTGTATGGCAGTGATCACGAATTTTCGATTAATGTTATCGAACTACATATAATGAAATCTGCCTAATTGCAAGACCGCAATGTGCCTCGCACAGTTTTTATGGGAAAACTCAAAAACGCATACGGAATGTGGACAGTTATGTCATCCTTCACTAACCAGTTGATTTATTTTGTAGTAAAACTTCAGCTGTAGGAAATAATTACCGTGAAACATGGACAGTAAACCCAGAAGTATTGGCAGCTGTATACAGCGTGCGAATTAAACATGTCTTCTGAGCCTACTGAGTAGGACTCACTGGGGTGTACGAAACAAGTATACGGAACAGAGGAAGTGTTGTCGTCCAAGAAAGCGGATGGCACAAGGGTTGTTTATTCGACAAACCAACATATGGGTTAAGCATTTAACAAGACCTGAAACAAAACCTGAAACAAAACCACTCATTTGCACGCGGTATTCGGCCCCAGACCATCCCGGCTACCGCAGACGTCAATGCTCATTTCCATTAAGTAGCAGAGACCATTATGGGCGATGCTGCACTCTGATTTTCCTTCCTGCGCTTTTCCTGCGGCTTGTATGATGTCAAAATATATGCCCTGGTCCTACTACTGAATAGCAGTGGTATGAGTAGTATGTTATGATCGCTCAACTTCACTGCACTCCTCTCCCCGCAAAGATTGTTCTAGCTGCAGCAAAATCCGTTCAGGTTCTCTTCGCTCTCTTGACGATTTGCGTATTGGCCACGGGGACGTCGCTGCTCCGGGCGTACACTCTCTTCTGCTCGGGGTGTCGTACCATTTGCGAAGTTGTTTTCCGTGCTCTCGATGTTGATTCTTATCATTCTTGATCAGATACACTGGACAACAGCGATCCACTACCACATAAGGTCCTCTCCACCTCGCCAAGAACTTCCTAGATCCTGGTCCTGTTGCGCCTGGACTCCGCCTGTCTCTGTGTTTAAATTTGGAACCAATTTCAAGTACCGCATTTCGATCCGACAACTTTGCGGTTGACTGCTCCTTAGCAACTTCCTGTGTGTTCGCCAGCTTTTGGTTGGCCAACCTCCGTGTTTCTGCTAATTCGTGCCTGTTCATCTGCCGGTCTCCTCATAAACCAATCTCCTGATCGACTGGCAGGCGTGG
>JTDE01005205.1:1528-39239 GCA_014338405.1 Paragonimus skrjabini miyazakii
GAAAGCTTCGGCTGGAGTTAACAGTTTTCACAGGTAACGCGTAGGATTATCATTGACATTCATACAGAACACAAACAATTGTTGACATTTCTCTAAACGAGAGAGAGAAAGAGAATCGAGCGTGTGTTGACTGGAAGTGCAAAAGATAATGACACCTTTTGATGTCAACAGTTATATTGATAACAACGGTGATGGTTTTAGTCATCCTTATAAAACTGCTAAAATTGGTCAATCTGTTATTAAGCCTGCAAACAAGACCAAGTTATAATGGTTAACGATGGATCGTCTACAAGGAAACGTTTCTGAGCAACTGAATGATCTTCAGAGGTTATTATGAGTTTCACATGTATTTACACTGTCAACCGGTGGTTGCTGGGAGGTTTGTATGACGTGCATTGTTGTAGTCACGCAGAAGTTTCGATACAATCAAACATTGTTCAGCTTTCACATAATCCCATTTGACATTTTTTGATACCAACATTATTAGTGAGAAGCTGTTTACAATCATAAGTCGAACGTCCCCAAATATAGAACCATAAGATGAGGTAGATATGCCCTGTAATCTGTATGGTTTCAACCTCCCAACTCAAACCTACGTAATATTGGCTCCACGTCTAAACAGAAGAACACATACGGTCAGTTTAGACAAACATACCGTACAGTATGTACAAGTATACTAAAAAGCAGAATAAACTGAGAGTGAGTCAACATAAATACAGTTTATCCACCTTTCCGGATAGTTCCAAATGGTATACTTGGTACTGTTTCGCAGAACTGCATTTCGTGGTTGTACATCGACTCAGTTAATCCCTCAGACCACTTGAGTTGACCTAAACTTATCTATTTACTTGCTCACATATGTGGTTTTAATGGGTGCTGCATTGCACGTTTCCAGAATGTGATCTGTTTGTCTCCTGATGAGCCTACGAAACGTTTTGTTTTTCATTACCTTTCTGGAAGCAATACTAAACGGCTGGTAAGTTGTAAGCCATGTTCCATTCAGCACCAACCCGTTTTTATTTGTGTCGATGAGGACCAAGTCAGATGCTGTTATTAAGATAAATGCGTACTGTCTTTTGGGCTATTGTTCAAACAAAAAAACAATGATTTAGGGTTCATTTTACCGGTCACGCCTAGTATCACATGAGCAACAGTCAAGAAAACTAATACACCCTACGAGTTTGCTTACACAGTAAACAAGGTAAGAGATTTAATGCAAAGCTGGAGTGGGCCGCCGGAAAGGAGGCGCTGATCGCCGGGTTTGGCGGCCCAGCTGATTGCCAGCAGGCAATGCGACAGTTCAAATGCGCCCGGCTTGGAGTAGGAGACGACGCTGTGGTTTATGCCGTGTCGCGGTCGGCAGCGTTTTCAAGAGCCTTGCCACACTTGGATCAGGACTCAGAACAGCGTATGCTGACAGACCAATTCTTGGACAGAGTGCCACCAACAGTGCGGGATCAGCTCAGGGTGACTGTCATCACACATCCAATGACGTTGAAACAGCTGGCTGATGCGGTCCGACAATTACTGGCAGACAACTCCCCAACAGTCAGCGAGTTGAAGACGAGTAAACCAAGTGAACTGAATGACCTGCGAACCGCAATGGAAAAGTTGACTCAAGAAGTGGCCGCTTTGGAGATTAGGAGGGAACAGAACTGTGGCGACGTCTGTTACAGATGCGGAAGACGTGAACACTGGCGAAGATTTTGTCCGCGGGGCGAGAAAAGGTGTCATGTAAATAAACGTTTTGCCGACTGTTTTTTGTCTGGGAAGGGTGATCCGGTAATAGGGGTGGTTGATAAGACGGCAGTTCAGGCGAGGATAGAAATCAATGGTAGCTCGGAGAGCTGTTTGATTGACACTGGTGCTGCAATTTTATTGAGTGGACCGAGGCCGAGAGAAACTGTTCAGCCGTGTGCGATGGTCGTTCGAGCAATCGGTGGGCTCACACTCAGAGTTACGGGCGTGGCGGAGTATGATGTCGAAATCGATGGTCGCGTAGTCAAGCAATCGCTCATCATTTCCCCCGACACACATCAGACTATATTGGGAGCGGAGTTTCTTGACCGCGCTGAGGATATGCCTGATTTGAAGCATGATAAACTCGTAACGAAATATGGAGTGGTTACATTAATGTGAGAACGCAGATCCCAGCTTAGACAAATTGAAGCAAACGTACCCGCAGCAGTCGGTTGCTGAATGAAGTGATATGCAAATTCCGAAAGTATTTTTACCACGGATCCATTTGGCTATTGTGACTGGGTCGAACGTGAGATCTCCAATGAACCAGGGTAGTTTCGACCATGCGGCCCCAGAAGTACTCGGAAGACTCAACAACATTGTGGTTAATCAAGTCGTAACAGTGCCAGCCATCGTTGAGATTTTCGAGAAGCTACAGAACGCCAAGACATTTACAGTGTTAGACCTGCGGTCTGGATATTGGCCGGTTCCTACAAAGCAATCGGACCGAGACAAAACGGCGTTCACAGTGGGAGAAAAGCAATATCGCTTCAAGCGTATGCCGTTCGGATTGTCAGGTGCCCGTTTCACTTTCAGACGACTGACGTTGAAGGTGCTGGAACGACTAAACAATACTGTTGTCTATGGAGACGACATAGTCATCTACAGTCCGAATGAAACGGAACATACCCGACACGTTTCAGCTGTGTTGCAGAAGATTGAACAAGCCGACCTACTAATTAACAGTCCAAAGTTTCAAATGCCGAAGCGAACGGTAGTACTACTCGGTCACAAGGTCGGTCGGGGTGATGTTCAGTCACTGACCGAGAGACTGCTGGTGATCAAGGCCATTCCGGTGTTGACATCGAAGTGAGCGTTGCGACAGTTTCTCGGTTGCGTCGGGTTGTGCAGTCGTTTCACCAAAAATTCCGTGATCTCGTGGGCTCATTATACGAACTTCTGAAGAAAAATTGCAAATTTTAGTGGACATATGAGGCCATTCAAGCGTTTGTCGAGATCCAGCAATTAATGACGAAGGGACAGCTGACCGTGAAGTTGTCAGTGGCTAGACAGGGCTTCGTTGTCGTGAGCGATGTCGTTGTGAGCGATGTGGTAATCGGAGGTGAACTGAAACAGGAGGCCGGTATTGTGGGATATGCTAGTTGGATGCCGACGTTTCTATGTGGGGACCGACTACAGACCGTAGGGTTGGATTAAATCGGCAAAGGACCCTCGAGGAAAGTTGACTCATTGGGCGTTGCGGTTATGAAAGTACGACTTCACAGTTCGTCATATAGCTGGAAGAGAGAACTATGATCCCGATCTGCTTTCCTGAACGCAGCACGTGGATGAAGTTCACAAGGACGTGATCGGAGTCAACAGTATTGAACTGGAGAATGACCCCGGGAAGTTACAGGCAGCGCAGACGGTGGACCAGACAATCCGAATGGTGACTGATTAACATCTATCAAGAGAACAACCACCAGAAGACGAGGGAAATCCGGAAATGAAGGCTTTCAGCATATGCTGGTCAGACTTGTGGTTGAATAGTGCTGAAATTTAAATGCGCTGACTGCGGGATGGAATAAGCGTGCCTGTTATATCGACGGGGTTGAGAGAGACAATTGTGAAGGAATATCACCAGTTGGCTCATACGGGATGCCATCGAATTTATGAACTGCCGAAGAAAAGGGCACATTGACCGGGGATGGTGAAGGATATTTACGATTATGTGCTGGCGTGCCAGCAATGTCAGCTGCTGAAGAGCTCCAACTACCCCAATAAGTATCCCAAACAACCAATTCCGGTCAGTGAGATTGAGGAACTATGGTCGCTGGACGTGATGGATCCCTGTTCAGTAAATACATCCGGAAATCAATACACAATAATCATGGCGGAACATTTCACAAGATGGATGGAAGCAGCCGCTATATCCGATCAGCGTGCAAGCACGGTATGCAGGGCGATGATGGAACACATCGTTGCAGATCATGGAATACCGAGAAGCATATCGACTGATCAAGGTCATTGCCTTGAGAGTGAGGAATTTCGGAACTGTTTGCAACGCTTGGGGAGGAAGAAAATTTGTACAGGGCCGTACCACCATCAATCAAATGGATTGACGGAACGAAACAATCGCACAATCAAGGAATGGTTGGTGGCAAAGGGAAAGAGCTGGGAGGAAACACTATCACTGATTCTGTTGGCCAACCGCTGTTCACCACAGGGGACGACGAAGAAATCGCCATTCGGGCTACTGTACTAGCGCGTGCCACGCTTATTGGGAGACCGACAGAAGAACATGTAAGAATTAACAGACGTTCGGAGAGGTGCCAACCAAAACTTGGCGAATGCACAAGAAGCTTATAAGGAGCAGTCGACCACAAGGTTGTCGGATAGAAGTGCTTTGTTTGAACTTGGTTTGAGGGTTAAATATAGGGAACCCACGGTGTTGGGGTGCAACAGGTCTAGCATCTAGGAAGTTCCAGCCAAAGTGGAGGAGACCTTATGTGGTAGTGGAGCGTCGTGGTCCAGTGTATCCGATCAAGAATGAGAACAATGATCATCGATTGCACAGAAGCCAGCTTGGTAAGTGGTATGATACCCTGAGCAGAAGTGAATGCGCACCAGCAGCGTCGACGTTCCCAAGGCGGGTACGCAGATCGTCGAGAGAACGAAGAAAACCTGAAAGATTTTTGTTGCAGCTAGAATAATCTTTGCCGGGGGAGGAGTGAAGTGTGTATCAGCGATCGTAAAATACTACTCACATGACTGCTATTCAATAGTGGGACCAGAGTGTGCATTTCGACATCGAAGTAGCCAGTAAGAAAAAATGGAGTGCAGCATCACATGCAGTAGTTCTCTGTAAGTAATGGAACGTGAAGGAAATGAGCACCGTGACATGCTGGGTCTAGTCCGGTACGCAGATGAGTGTTTTTGTTTACTGTCCTCTTTAAGCGCCTGACCAATGTGCTGCTTTCTCGAATAACTAATCCTTGTTCCATCCGCATCCTTGGCTCACAACGCAAGTAAATCGTCTCAGTTATTAAGAACCCGTTTTAATCTTCTCAAACCCATTAAATTTAATGAGTATTGATGAATGATGCGATAAAGCTTGGTTAGCTTCAAAATATCCTCTTTGCGGATAAATATGTTTATATTTTAAGCTCTCATTTGTTGAAGAAAGAAATAAGAATTCTTTTTTCCATATCCAATTCATTAGAACACTTAGGCCAGTTGATTTTACAATTTCTGTTCACTCTAGTTTGCCGTTAACTCAGATTTACGAAACAGAAACAACTCAAAGCACTAGCCGAGTAATTCAATTTGTGAGGTCATATTGCGTTAAACTATTCCATAAGAAACTGATTGGTTATGTCAAGCCACAGCTAGTCAACTGTTCACTATATTAACTTGTATGGTGACAAGGTAGCCTCATTTTGTAGCGACTTGAACAATAACACACATTTTTAGAAATTCTGGGTAGTTAGCTGTAACGCATAATAAATAATTTAGATAAAAGAACGCTTCGGTAAATACATTAATTTTTGCTGTGCGGAATTGCTGCGAAATAAAAACGTCCAAAAGCTATGTAGGTCAACTTGCTGCAATAGAACAAGTCAGATGGGGAATGAGAAAAAATAGCTAAACATTGTGTTTACAAGTTTATCGTAGTCACCAGGGTGTTTTGATAAGATGTGATTACATTAAGTTGAGGGTCAAATACCGCTACTTGTGGAAAGAAAAGTCGCTTATGAAAAACAAACGTTCAATCCTTTACAAAGACTTCTGCAAAACGTATGACGAGCAGTGCATCAAAACTGGAAGAATTCAAGTGTACACATGGTTCACAACCAATTTCCTAGAAGTCGGCAAAGATTGGGGTCGTTTTGCTTAAACCTGAAGTACATGGAGAATGTGTTCCGTTACTTTAGGACCTGAGGGGAGGCATGACATTTGACAGGACCAACTATAACATATCCGAGACACACGCAGTCAAAACGCATGTCAGCGAACGGCTGACAGGCACTAACGTGAGTTTCAATAGCTGATTTTCGGTTGTGTCGCTTACTGACCTGCTCAATCGACAGGAAATCTGCAAAGGAATCTAAATGGCACTATGCTATCTAAATTTGTTGGAAAAATAGCACCATTTTATAGAGGTACAACAGTATTTACGATTGATATCAAACGACATGCGTGCTCGCGTTTTACTTGCCGAGTTTGTTGTTGTTTTGCTGCGCGACCTTGCATCTAGTAACTCGGTTGTTTGAAACAGATATGCATTCAACAACAGCTAATCGCCGTCTGTAGTTGGTTGACGCCAGTTTGACTATAATTGCGTCTTTAGCAGTTTGTGCACGAACACTGATTGTCTGAACTTTCTTTGATCGAAAGACGCACCAGTCCAATTTCATTACAAGCTGAATTTGAGTATCTATCCTGCCTTAAGGGTGAGGTTACAGTATGGTAAATTGTCATCCCGACATATGTGTCATACAGTAATCATAGATAGTCGGTTCTGTTCGCATTTTTGTGTTCATTCAAACGCCAACTCCTGTCTAGCTGCTTAAGTAGGCGAACCCATAATGGTAGTAGGAACTTACTCAGGTACAACTCTGGAAATGGTATTGACATGGTTTGGAGGACACATCAGCTTGCTCGGTTCCTGCCAAGTAAATACCAACTACGCACTACATTGGGAGCAGGCCTTCCGAATTATCTATCACAAGTCTGACAAAATGCGACTGTTATCAAGGCAAAATGTAACGTCATCAGAGTGTGAACTCCAGGTAAGTGCTCAGAAACACTGTTTAAGCCGTGTGCAAAAACAAATGAAAATCCCAACATGTGCGAACCTTCCCACACAAATGACCTGAGGTCTTGTGACGGACACATGTGTCACACAAACATCTGTCAGTTAACCCCAGTCTCCTACAGTTGAATATGACTTGTCCATATCTGCTTTCTGGAAGGAAGTTGAGCTTGTATGTTTCGTCGAATTGTTCAAGAGAAGAGATGTTGATTTTTATTTGTTGAAAATATTCCGTTCCAGTTTCGAAAAGAAAATTAATAATGAAAGGATGGTGTCACTTCAAATAATTCATTGGATGGTGCAAGAACTGAATTGTTTTTAAGATCACGTGATATGCAAGCCGACTGTAAAATTGCCGACGCGTCCATCTCTTAAAGTGGTATGCATAAAAGATTCACGTTGTCGTTATTGAATGCTGTTTTGTTTTAAATATAAAGAAATGAATACTATTTAGTTAGAATTTAGCCAAAATTATGTTACAGAAGTTCGTGGTGTTCATATTTCTGTGGCATTATGTTAGACAGAAAGAATACGTTTACGAAAGAAATATATGATGCGGGTTAGGCAAACATTTTTGAATACATACAATAGGAAAATTTGGGAAACTGGTAAACTACATTACGGACAAACATAGGCCAACTATAGTGATCATTAAAAGGTTGATAGTTAGCACAATCTGACATGTGTTAAGGCATGCTTATCCTGTTGAACACTAGCAGTTTTCTATTCATCATGTCAAAAAATGTTTAGCTGACCAATCAATCAAAACTGTGACCGGTGTTTATGTGACCAGAACAGCTCGTTGCTTACATGACTGAGCATACTCCAAAATGGTATAAGCTGGTCAAGTCAAATGGTGATGCACTTTGAAAGATACCAGATGTGTTGGAAAAACAATCAATGTTTCCAAAAACAAACCGTCTTTTTAGAAAACATGTGTGGTCGTTTAGAAACCAGTGTCACTGATTGTAGATTTACTTCTAATTCACCCCCATCAAGTCTTGTTAAGCAAACTTACCACGAGGTTGTGGTTAAAAAAGCCATGGTAACTATGGCGAATCAATGACTTGTATGTGCTCAAAACCTTGCAATTTTAACAACTATTCTGGCATACACGGAACATCTTTAGTACGGATTTAACGAATGCGCTTGCGTTGTTGTTGCGTTTACTGGTACAGTTTATAGAACGCCTGCTTGTTTCAATGTGGTGGTTGATAGTATTATAGATACTCCGCGACATATGCGATCTGATCAAATAAAAAAACACGTTAGTTTACAGCATTCAACCATCATGAATCGGACGAGTATGTAATTAGATCGTATTCATTCTGATTTACTATACTTTCATTGACATGCACTGGCGAAAAATTTGCTTAACCAAAGTAACTATATGGATTTGTTGTTCCTGTGGCATACTGATAGATATCATTCAGATGACTTTTGAGGATCAGTGACCATTCTTTTGATAATTATCTTTGTCACTCGTCCACGTGGTTTTCAGTAATCTATCAAGAACTGCATGCTGACTGACAATGATCAATACGTTAGCGACTGACTGGAATATACAAGCGAACAGTTGTACAACACAGTCACCCGAAGAATTTGTATAGAACGATAAACGTATAGGTGTTCTAAGGCATGAGATTCAACGGTTGTGAGATCACTTCTGCAATACAAGTCAGTGGTGAGTAAACCTGTGAATAGATTCTCCCTTGCCAAACGAAAGTATTGGTTGGTATCTGTTACTCACGCCGTCCAGGACGTCAGCTATGAGGACCTTTACTGGCTGAATAAGCTTTCTCAAACTGCCGGATCATTCAGGTTGTTCAAATAGCAACCCACTGATGTAAACTTGTACCAGCCTTTAAGTGTTTCAATCATTTTGAGGACTAAGTTTGCCTTAATCCAGGGCTTAAAGATCGGCCAGATACGTTTCAGGACGATAGAACTACAGAAGCATTTTAACATGGGATTGTTTACTCAAAGGACGTGAAAGCATAACAATGATGAGTCGGTTACCATCAGCATGAGAATGAGACTTGCTTAAGTCTGGTCAACTGCTCTTTTAAAGTCAAACACATACTGGGCACTGTGCCAATCTGTTTCCTGAAAATGAGTATGTCGTTTGGCAGTTTATGGCATCCTGGTCGAAGTCGCGGGGGTCATGTTCGCTCTTTTGAAAATCCACACTGAGTCAGCTGCACTAGGCAAATGTTATATAGGCGACCCTCAAGACGAGGCGGGTGAGCTAGATCCGAACAAGTCAATAGCTAGAGCCCGTCTGTATAATGTCTTGTGCGCTCCGGTCTAGCAATGCCAGCCGTTTCTGCACCATGTTGGACTATTTTCCCTGTCACACAGAATTCGCAGGTATTGTTGAATTTTGTCCCTCAAAAGCAGTATATTGAAAAACAATGCCTTCTTGAAGCATTACAGTTGCCTCCGTCGTTTGCTGGCAATTTCACTTGGCATATGTTTATAGATGATATCTAACGTAGCAACAGCTGAGAAGTTGATTCATTAAGTGCAAGTAAGCTGTACCTGAAATAAGGTTTTCGTGAAATTTGTTTAAATGTCATTCTATCTTAAGATGTATTGTGATGCAGTATGATTGAATTACGCTACTTGACAATAGAAAGACCATACCTGTAAACCTGAAAACAGAAAATAACTAATCCAGAAAAAACAATCCATCAACAAGTAACATCTTACCGCTATGTTATGCAACTGGTTCAACACATTTCTCACTAGGTTTAAGTACACGCAATCCGTTTCGGCCTATTCAATGATTTCATGCGTTTTATTGGTCCAAACAAAAGGTTTCAGACCTAGCGTCATCTGTAAAAGATGGTTAGGCTTTTTTGAACTCCACAAAGGTTTAAGTGGACTGTGTAGTAACCAATATGTCGTCATATTCCGCACATCCTCAAGTAAGACAGTCAGAAGAAGCTATATGAATATAGAAGCTATTTAGCCAGGACAATGATTTCTACCTATCAGCTTCCATTTTCTTGGTCGGTGTTACCGCCAAATAAATGATATATCCATTAGAATCCATTCTAGCAGACTTTTTCATTTTATGGGTTAAGCCCTATTTAGCCGCAGTTGACGATATACTAATATCCAGTTGTTCCGAATAGAGAATAGATAATCTAGTACGACACTTAAGTAATTATCATCTCATCTTGAAAGCAACTCGCAAATTTGAGTGATAATTCTAATTTTTAGACAAACTCATAAGTCGCGGGGAAGATGGCCTTAACGAAAAGCAGTTTATAGGAAATTCGTGAGGTTTACTCAATAAATGATCTTTAGTAGTTTCACACTGGTACATCGTGAATACGCACTAGTGAATATACTATGCATAAGAGCAAGACAAACTAGTACAGAGGACAGTCTTATGAAGGGATTAGAGTTGATCACGACTGTACTACAATTCAGTGTTTGTCCAAAAAAGTTAATTGGAAGACAATAAATCGAAACCGCTATCCGGAGAGGTGGTCAGTGTGAGAAAGAATGTTTATATATGAATATTTTTTTACTCGTGAATACAGTGTGTATCACAGAACGCAAAGACTGACGAGTTTGATTAAACGAACACGTAACGCAGCTGAATTGTGTCTATTAGCTCAGTTGCAGAAGCTACTTGTGTCTTCACTGAAAAGGAATCAATGTGTCAGTGTCACCTCAACTTGTTTTCACCGATTTAAAGAAAATTTGCATAAATAGAAGCAAGAGATGCTTGGTCTTCAAACTGAAGGACCATTTAACTAATTGGGTGGAGAAGAACAGCATTATCGTTGAAACAGGCAAACAACAAGTGTCCATAGTCGAAAAGCGTGTGCTGACTACTGGTCACGTTATTGACTCAGCTGATTAATTCAGAATCCTATTGCGTCATTCCAGTCCAAGATCCCTGCGGTTTTCTGAGGCAGTCACAATCAATCGGTTGTGTGTTCAGAAACAACCGTTCGTGAACTTGATCCTGCCTTGAACTTATCTACCTTCTCTTACGTATCGAATGAGTACTCATTTCTTCCCTCCCCCCGACTGTTCGACAACAAAAAGCAATTTATGTCAATGCGAATTTGGCACCAACGAGTAAATACGAAATGTTTGTGTCCACCAGTCTCCGTGTCCTGATTAGTTTGTTTAAACATCTCCAAATTGTCGTAGTAGAAGGTAACAACGTCAATGTCAATCAGGAGAGATGATAACCTGACCTCTGTCCAGCGATATATGTGATATAGATTACATTCAAAATGTTCCTCAAAATGTACTCTGCAAACGTCTTCCAGTATATATATATATATAGATATATATACAATCTGATCGTATCAAAAATGAAGATTTCAGTGCAACTAGATAGATTGGCTCGGAAGGGGACTCGGAATGCACAATTCCATGACAACATAGGTGTTTATTGCACCGTACTAACTGCTTCATTGTTCTAAAACAAACGGATGTCATACGCGTAAAAATTCAATTCTCCATTCAAAATGAATCAAATCTTCAATGACTATTTGGCAAATGTTCGTAATTACGGATGGCATGCTCAGCCTTTTTCTAAAAAAAAATCACATACTGTATGGTGGTAAGGTTGCAAAGCAAGCCATAATTTAGCCTGGTCGTCAAATGTTGACACTATCTCTACGGAGACGAACAGTTCATATCCTTATTCTTGATTTTACGAGATGTCTCAAAGTTAGCTAACCATACTTCCTACTTCATGAATACACATATACTTCGTCAGTGACTGTCTTGTTTTTCAATGGTTTATCTTACGATCCATTTTAATTTTTGTCTTAGAGGGGTAAGACAACTGTTTTTTTTGGTTGTGACGGTTTTTGATGTGGTCTCAATAGCTTAAGTGGCTTTTTAAATTTTAAACCGCATATCTGTCCAACCTTGAGTATCTTCTATTTTCAAATCGTTTCAAGTTAATGACAACATCTTCAATTACGTACACTTGCAAATCCATACGCTCGTATATCCACACCGATTTCACAGCCTAAAACGAGGTTTAGATAATTTCGAACGTGGCTGCAACTGAGCTGATAACAAACTCCACCCGTCACTGGTTTGCCTCAGTTTGCTGAAGGAATGTTTAGGTAGATGTTGATTGGTTAACTGCTGTGCCATATGTAACAATAACTTGATGTAAACTGACAAGAAATGAAACGTTTAAAGTTGTTGTACATAATTTTTGTCACTGGACCAAAGTATTTATTAATAATTTGTTCCTAAGGCTATTGAAGATATCCACGGATATTTATAATACACCTTAGAATGACGTAGAAGCATATATCCACGAAAAGAAACAATGATGAAAGTCTCAGTGCAATGTAAATGGAATCGACAGCCTCGTTTTACTTCAGACAACGTTGCCGGTTCTAGATCACTGCAATTTCGATGTGCCGATTGTTGAATGGGAAGAGGCTTTGGCAATTAATGAACCAGGGATTGTTCAACAACGAAAGAAAACAGTAGGCGAAATAAATGTGGGACGACTATGTTTTTGCATTGTCATGACGACATATTAACTTGCAGAGTTACAAATTGCCACGAAGCACAAGGGCTGAAAAATGTTTGTCACTTAAACGAATTCAACTGGCAGAAATTATATAACGTCCCAAATCTCAGGAGTTACTTAAACAAAAATCTTGACACAATTGTACATTTACCATTTCTTTTTGCAAGTGATGCTTGAGTTTCTGCACGTTATTCTCTAAATAGTGCAGACTTGTTTTTTTCGATATTCCTGAAAGAAAGCTGTTCTTTGCCCCACAGCATCACTTTTTGTAGTTGTTTTGTAAACACAACCCATGTAAGTCAGTACTACACCCAAGTCACGTGAATGCTTGATTAAGAGGAGCAAGAATCACGATTTAAGAAGGGGTGAAGTACAGTTAAAGGTGTAGAGACCAGGTTCCCGTCATACATGTAAGAGTTGTATCAAAAGTTGTTTCAACTTTGTTAATATAAGGTGCTGACTTCTGATTACTGTTCCGTTCAAATCAACCACCATTTTCTTTGGAAGAACGCCATTCCAGAAAGGTGTGAGAAAACCGTATATCAGTGGTTTGAACAACTTCTGTTCTTTTGGAGATTGTGTCAGTAAAATATCCTGTAGTCCAAACAGTTTTAATTTTGTTTTTCTATTTAAGCCATTGCTCCAACGACTGATTCAAATAACGTGTCCTTCTGTCCATTTCGATCGATGACACCTGTGTGGACTTTTCTAGTGACACGTGTATAGTTAATAGTTCGGCGGCGTTTGCACTGTTCGTGCGTGCACTTAAAGCTTAATTGTCCACTAACCGTAAATAAATCAAAAGTGAGTGTATTTGATGCAGATCAGTCGACAATTCTATTATTTTGTTCCCCTATAACATTTTCGTAATCGCTGTTATTGTACCATGTTACGCAGGATGTACAACCAAGTTACAGGCAACCAAATTCGATTTGCTAAGTCGTCAGATAATCTCTGTTCCAGTCAGTCCTACAATTTTAAACATCAGTACTACCTACCATATTTTTGCTAGGCTTTCGACCACTGTTCATTTAATGAGTCCTACTCACCTTGTTCACGGTGAAAAATACCAAACTGAACGTTGATCACGAAGTACACGTTAATCAGTAGGCTATATGATGAAACATCTAACCAAAGCATCTGCCTGGACAGAATGAATGTCAATGGGGCTGAGGTTCCCTAGTTATTTCTCACCTATTATTATGCCTTCTTATGTGGATTAATTTAGTAATGTCCATATAATAGAAACACCTGCACTAAGTATTGATTTGTCTGTCCACGCGTCACTGATCATAAAATTAGTATTTTGGCTAAACACTAACATAGGTTGAAAATCCCTCAAAATTGATCGCAGCTCTCGCATTCCCCTAGATTTTCCAGCCTGCCCCTTTTCGAAGAGATGTACTAGACTCGAGTTTCACTTTCATTCGGGCTCGCAAGTGGTGTATATCCTAGCAACGGCCGGGACTAGAACTCCATGCACAGCTTCATGAAGCAACCGTGCTCACCACTGCGTCATTGAATCTACATTGGGCATAACACATTGTGACCCTTTCGCACGAACTAAACGCTACACGGTCCTACTAGGAGGATTTCCAACCTCAAAACTTGCATAACATCATCCAACAAACAAGCTATAAATCAACAACTATTGTCACATAGAATCATCCTCCCGATATGTACCACAGACTTCTACTGTTTTAATCGATGACTCACAGCAATCGAAATCATTTATACTATATTCTCGGGTTTTTGATGCCCGAATATACTGTTAGATGGTTACGTTATTCGTGCATACTGTAACAAACAAGCCGGCCGCTTTCACTTTGATTGTCTGTTACACTTACGGACCAACTTTAAAGCAACGTGGAAACACAGGAGCACAACGTTCTTCCGAAGTAGGGGTTCCAACAACAGTCCGCAAATGCACCGCTAATTACCTGTCTTTTTTATATTATCAGTGTGGTTATTCACCTTGTGAATGTGAGTAATGTTTGTCTGAGGAGTAGTGACTAGCCTTGATCCGGCACAGGCGGGACCTTATGCCAGTTCAAAGACAAGGCAGTGCACAGGTGACGTGCTGAGGTCTATCCAGCATTGTTTTAATGTTCAACCTGCTGCATAATACTGAACAGGCATTTACCTTGATGTGCCTCACTGAAGTGTGTGTAGCAATATTCATGCAGTTGCTGTTGCGGTGTTTGTGGTCAAGTGTCACACCAAACGATGAGTAACACAGTGTTATTGGTATTGAAATTAGCGTAACAGACAGAGTTGAAATCGCTGACTACATCAGCCGTTGATGATCAGATGAAATGTTGGTTGTTCAACGGCATGCACCTTACCGGATGTAGAAAACTTATAGTTCACTTTGCTCTTTAGGTTGTTGGGAAATATTGCAATGTTTAACCCAACACAAATTCGTATATGACAAGTAGAGTGGATAGACTGAAGGAAATATGCGGACAAATTCATTGGATTTCTTGAGGTGGCAGTTCAGGTGACCGAAAAATCACTGGTCACTTTCCACTAAGAGTCATTCGAAGCCCAATCAACCCACTGTTGTTTGCCTAAAAAGGCTTTTCAGGTAGACTTTGGAACTGTCTTGGCTAAGCCTAACAAGACTCGTTGTTTAAGTAACATCTTGGTTGGAGCTTGACGTAGGTTCAATCCGTTCGAAAATACCCAATGAAGTCATGAGAACGACAAAGTAGCGAACAAGGCTAGTTTTCTGTGTTTGATCATCAGGCTAATTACAACACAATAAATATGAAGACAGTAACAGGGGTGAGTCAAAAAAATGGTCAGTAGAGGCTATCGATGGCGTGTTTGTTATCAGTTACGCAATCACTGTTCCAAATCGTGGGCTTGATTGACTGTGGGCCAGGGGAGATTAAGTGTCTGCACGAAAGTCTTCTGAGCACAGAGTTCAGGGTTGCGTAATCGGATACGAATGATCTCAGCAACGGTCAACATTCGGAATCTGACCACTTTTGATCGATTTCTTGGTACTCGGTAGACAATCTGAAAAGTATCTTTCTTACTGACAGAATGATTAAAGTCAGTCAAATGAGCAACAATCGCGCTTGAGATCGTCTTAGTCACACCATTGTGTAACCACGCCGGATGATGTTCACGCACTCTGTCAGGCAATCGTCTCGTAGTACGACCAGTGTATGATGTTCGACACGAGAAAACAAATAAGTACACACAGCTGGTTGTAGAACATGGAAGTTTGTCTTTGAGTTGTGACATGATAACGGGTGTTAAACGGAAACTCACACACAATTGAGCGGCAAGGTAGGTTGTTTCGACTGACTTTTTGAGCCTTCTTGAGATAACTTCAGCCATAGGATCTTCCTTGAAAGGGAGACTAATAAACGCAAGTTTCTTATTCACAGAGGGTAGCTTAAATTTCAACTCTACCGGCTGCATCGCCTTCTGAATGAAACGTATTGGGTAGCCATTCTGCATGAACATTTCTCGTAGAAAGTCTAGTTCAGCTTGTAGAGTGTCAGGGGTGCAGATATTTAAAGCCCTACTCGTCAGATATTGCTAATTTGTCGTAGGTTTAATCGCTTCTGTCAGTTCACTCGTTGTCTGTTCATCCTGATAATGATTGTTTGGTAAAACCGAGATATAAATTCAATGTATTCATTTAGTTGATGAATGACTATAAAGGAGCTCGTTTATTACATCGTGTTTTGCAAAACTGCGATTTAAAAACCGGCAGGCTGAAGACTTCCGGATACGGGGTGGATGACGGTAGTCGAATACAAATTTGTCGTTAAGTTTCAACCTATCTAGTGTCTCGTTCACAGCAATCGACCGTCGTTTCAAATTGTATTCATTGGTTTATGGATTACCACAGTAATTGCCCCAGTAAACGAAAATTTCACCCACCACAGTAGAGGGAAAATTGTAAACAAATTACCGGGAAGTCCATAACCTGGATACATAACTGAGGTATTATTTGTTTCACAACTCGTTAGTGCGGTTGGACAGCTTGCACTTCGTAAGTACCAGTATGTATTGGGTATGGTCACAAAAGCTGATCATAATGACCGGCACCACATGACTGGTTTCATTCTTGTTTGAGCTCATCAGTTATTGCGAATAGGAGATTGGAGTCACAACTGTACTTTTACAAGCAGACGGATTTCATCCACGCTACCACTGGCTGATTGCATTCAAGAATTGCCGAAAATATCTGGTGTAGTCTGCGTTCTTGGTCAGTTTCATTTGCTTCAGCATAATTTGTACTACTGGCAATTTAGTCAAAAAGGTGAAGTTCAGCTTTGAGTAAACGACCAATGCTGAATGACTCATGGTAAGTACGCCGAGATAACTCCGACAGAACTCGTCAAAGTCAATCAGGATGCTTTCTTCGAATAGATATGATGTGCTGTAATATGGTTCCATTATAACAAAGATGGTTTATTCACACGCAGGTTGACTGTTAACAAATTAACAACAAACAAAAAACACTTATCTTGGATACCATCGTTTGCGAAAGTCTACTACTAACTTCCACTCGTATCAGCTTCGCGCAGCTCTAGATTCAGCTCAGTTCCACAACCGTTCACGCTACATCTAAAACGTACTTTGTTTCCGGACAGTATATTTAATATCTCTTTGAAATCACGCAGGTCTGATTAGACTTGATACTTGACTGAATGGCAGTTCCACATCTTGATGATCTATAACGTCCAATTTTTGTCTCACCTTTCATTGCTCTCTTGTCCATCTACTAGCAAAATATGTTGATTTTCTTTCAGTTGGAATAGCTGAAGTTTTAGCTAGCCAATCATTCCCACATTAATCCACAAACATTTTCTGCGTAGTGAAACACTATATGGTACTAAGGATGTCTAGAGTGGCGTGACCAATACAGGTATATCAACGGTAGGCTTTCGAAAACCCAGTAGTCTTGCATGTGGTGGTGGTTTCACAATTTAAAACTGTATGTTGGGGTTTAGTTATTGGACAAGTGTTAGATTGTCTCGTCTGTTCCTCTGGAACTTACGCTGCGCTGCTCAGTTTACCACTATCTTTGCCACTATGCTTTACCACTATGCTTTGCTGACTGTCCTGTCCACACTGTTTCGCTTGTACACATATTACACTTGCGTAGACCCAACAGGATACAACCAGCAATCTACTGCGGGTGACAAAAAACGCATCATCACTTGCATTCCACTATTCATTTCCGCAGGGGTTCTTGAAATGCATTCATTTTAGGCCACTCTATCAGCCTACAACTACAGAGCATTACCAGCATATGGTCGCTTGATTGTGCATCTGTTCCAACTGCAATGATTGCAGGCTTTTTCTTGCTACGTCATCAATATACATGGACCCATTTATTAGGTATGGTTCTGTGTATAGGCGGAAACTGTCTAATGGTGCTTGCCGACATTTTGAACAGAAGGGATAATTTCGTAGCAACGAATCACCTTAATTGGACCCAATCAAACAAAAAACTACACCTATTAGAACGTAATGCAAGGTGATACACTAGCAATTTTCAGAGCCATTTTGTACGGCATCTCCAATGTTTCTCAAGAATATATCCGTACGAAGGATGGGGCATCAATCTACTTAGCTTAGTGTTCAATAATTTCTGTTTTTCTGCTCCCGTTGTTCAAGATAGCTTTAGAACGCAAGAAACTGGCCAAAATTCTCACCTCGTTTGGTCTTCATATACGAGCAATACCTTCGTTTGCATTTGCATGCTTTGTTGTCTACGTGACATCAATTTCTGTTCTAGACATTCTCATGGCTTATACAATCATGAACGTGAGCGCTGCTCTGATCAATTTTTCTTCCCATACAACAAATGTGTATGCGCTATTGATTGGGCTTTGGTTATTCTGAGTGAAATTTCACACTCTCTACTTCGTCACATATGGTTTTATCATATCAGGTGTAATTATATTTGCTTTACGCCGGCCCTTGACGCCAGCAATTTGAGGGGGAGCATTGAGTACTCATCTGCCTAAAATCAATCGTTCTCGTGATGAAGCTAGAATACAAATTTGCCAACCCTGTGAAGCTGTTGAAATAAACTTTACTTCAATTACGATTTGGTTTCATGTATGTGAACCGATGTGAACTGCATCGCAATGGGTTTCCCTTTTGAATTAACTTCGACTAAAGGTTTTCGAATCGAAGTTGTTTGCTTTCACTATCCTATGTAGTTGCATAACTTTAGTGTGATAGTTCGAATTCGCACGTGAATTCTCGATTGATTACTGGTGAGTGATTACTGGCGTTTAGACGACACACTTAGTAGATCTGCTTATCGAAAGGCCACATGGCGTGGGCAGTACCTACAATTCTTTTCATTTACGCCCGTGGCTAACAAACGTAGTTTAGTACGAACCATTTTTCACCGAACAAGGAAAGTATGTACAGCCGAACACCTAAAGTCTGAAGAGGAGCTCTTGAAGAGTGTTCTGCTTGCGATTGCATATCCGGCGAAATTTATTGAAATTCATTGCAAGCAGCGAGTGGCTACCCCCAACCACAATCAGTGCCGAAGAAGCAGGTTTTCATCACCCTTCCTTACACAGGTGATCACGATATTACCGATGTAAATCAAAAGTTGAAATCAGCCATTGATCGCCCACATCCCGCAGCGGAATTGCGCTTGTTGCTTTCCACCCGCAGGATCAGTCTCCACTGCCCCGATCGGTCTTTCTCGGAAAACTCTGCCTGCCAAGTCATCTACAATTTCACTTGCAGTTGCGGTGACTCATACATTGGCAGAACGGACCGAAATTTACCACAAAAGAAGGCGGAGCACATCCCCAAGTGGCTAGTGCGAACAATGAGTCAACGTGGGTCAGTATGCCAACACTCGAACAGAAACTCGGCGTCTTCGATCGCGAAACACGTAATCGCAGCAGGTCATGTGGATGACCCCGTCACTTCGTTCATGGTCCTATTGAGCAATCGCAACCCTAGGTTGTTGGCGTTCTCCGAGGCATTGTTGATCAAGCGTCACGCACCGGTCCTTTGTTGGCAAAATGTGCTGACGCAATCAATTTCGCTACCGTGGCAGTGAACCCTGATTACTCCCATGTTGATGTTCGTTCATTTCACTGTTTTGTTGCCATGTCGTTAACCTATCTAACTGAATGTTTTATGTATTCGACTGATGAGAATAAATAAAAGCTTGCATCTCACAATGTATATCTTCTTGCCGTCTTAGTGAAATGTTTGACTATGTCGAAGTCAACGACACGATGATCAGCATTGGGTGGATCGGAGACAAAGTTTCTTACGGAGATTCAACGCAGTAAAGCTGGAATCATGGCAAAATTAGAAGCTTGAAGGAAAACTCTGTCACAGTAAGAAGGTGGCGATCAAAAAGAAGGACGGTGTTTCGTTGGTTGAAGTTATCAATCACTATTTCGAAAACATTAATCGACGTCATCAGATCAAGGACTAATGAACTATAATTGTTTTCTGTTTTCGATAGGTGAGTTGATTACAACACAGTAAATATGAAAACAGCACCACTGGTGAATAAACCTTTGCTCAGTGGAGAATATAAACTGTTTTCTGGCACCAGTGCTGAAGCAATGAATGTTACATTTGTCACGGTTTCAGTTCAATTTGGTAAAGAGAATGTCTTGTACAAACCAGTTATCAGTTCAACCTAGACCCAGCATGCGGTCGGCTTTTGACATGTCAGGTTGTTGTGTCGAAAGTCTGTCTAACCGTTATAAAGTTGTGATCTAGGTTTGACTCGTTGTAACGTTAACCTGCGTTTGGGCGTGTCCATATATAATTAAGTTATCAAGATTTCTCTTGTCACTTGTGGCAAATCCTAGTAGACTGAAAGCAACCGATCAGACAACGGAAACCTTAGCGTAGAATAAAACGAGCACAGTGCCAAATCCGTAACATTTTTGCTGTCTTCTTACTGTAGCTCGAGATTTGACGACATGGACTGATGTAGCCCAGTCCCGATGTTAGGTTCCATGCAGAAAGTGAAACATAACGCCAACCAACAAAATCATATTTTGACAGGATCAAAACAATAACGTAAACAATGTCGTCAAAGAGGTAAGATGTGAAGTTTACGATCGCGACACAAACTGCAGCCTAAAAGAAAACCAGAACGAGCATATTACTAGCAATTCTTCATCAGCAGCCTCAACGTTATTCTCAATCTCCAGCATTTTTTGCTGACAATTCGTGATCTGATGTAGACTGAAACGAATCGTGCACACGTTAGTGTATGAATTGCCCGGCAAGGCAAGCTCGCGGAGTACAGTTATCTTCTGTGGCACGGCTTACATCTTGATGCTACTATGGCGAATTATTGACATTTCATCACGCTTCGCAAAAGTAGATGGTTCAATGCATATTGTTTTCATGAATATTTTCGATGGCGGTGATGGACTTTGGGTTCGTTGAGTTAGAACAGGCAACTTCGTGAACTCTGATCATCCACAAATTCGGTATAGTGAAATAATTGTCACAATTGAAAAGCGAATCATGAAGAATACACTTGAAACCGATCGTTTTATGCAGAGACCTGATAATAAAATCTGCACTTAACGCGTCTGTAAAATGTTGCTTTGATGAAGACAGAAATGTATTAAAAATTGATCAGTATAGAAAACTTTTTCTTTGACGGTTCACTTTACTCGATGAACATCCTGTGCCAAAACTTCGCATGGTGCAGGTCCCAGAGTCCAGTTGACATTTTCGGGGTACAAATTATGAACTTAATTAAAGTGACTGGCGGATACCGCTAGTAAATTTTGTTTGTTTCCGATAACCTAACCGTCACAAGAGTCAAGGAGTCGAATGTTCAATAACAAAACACAGCTAATCCACAAGAACAGACTGTAGTAATGAGAAACAATGATTTATTCCTTTATGCCCAGTGTTCCATTGAGGATAGTAGGCATTTTCTTGGGTTGCCTGTAGAATTCGGAAAATTTCCGCTTCTCAGTAATTTCACTCACTGTCAGTAGATGGAAGAACTGAATGGAACGAGTTTTTGGTCTCCCTGCTAAAAGCTGAACGAGTTACAGAGAACGGCGTAAATAACAAGCAATCAAAACCCCCACTTTTGTAAGTCCTGGCATGCAGAGTGTATGTCGCACTGCGGTACTGAATTTCAAAGAAGCATATTACAAACGCAATACTTCATTGTCGAAGCAAAACATTGGGTGCTTCGCTAGAATTGCTGGCCATTACCAATATTGTAGTGTGAATTAATCGAAGTTTTATGGAACTTCTGTTTTGGTTTATGTCTAATCACGTTTCAGATCGCTGAGTCACCAACATGTATAGATCACAGCATTTTAATGGCCGCGTTTCAGCAAACATGGCCCATTATGACTTCGGTATGAACCGTCTTTGATAGACAGGAACCTTGAAGTCTCGTGGGATTTTCTTCATGCATATCAGTTTAGAAGAACGATGTTTAATTCAATACTGCAACCATCTTCAGGAAGAAATCAGGATACTACGCCGTAAAACGCACTAATTAACGCAGTTCCTGGACATTTCAAGACAAACAGCTTGAATTACATGAAAACAACTTCGTGGAATCTGAATGAAAGCCTTTTTTCCCACGTAGCCTACACTGTCGTCTACCGTACGTTGAAGTAAGTTTGCTGTATGCTTGATAGGCAGCAGTGCATCGAAGTAAACTGCAAACAGCGTTATGGCTACTCAGAATTTAACATACAGCCTTGCCCTTCCTGATAGGTCCCAACAAAATAGTTGAACTGGGTATCCAGAATATCTGGTGATTTTGGACAAGCTCTCGGAATCTTCTACCTCTTAGATGGATTAGTAACCAAATCTGCCAAACTTACCGTGCACATAGAGTACCGCAGCCTGACATTCTGGCTTTCCAAGATAAAAAAACAACTATGATACAAGAAGATGGTATGTACGAATGTCAGTGACGGTGAAATCAGTCGCACAAATTGTTCTACGCTATTCACCACCAGTCAAGTGGAACCAACCGAGAGTCGTCAATGACCACCAAACTTCCGAAAGCACAAGCTGTTTACAATGTTGTTTTTGGTCTTTTTAACTCTTCCTAAACAGTATTTTTCTGTTCACCTACCCACACGTTGAGTCAAAAAGTACAAAAACCAGTATAACGATTATTCGTCAATTGGATTGCTTTATACTCAACAAACTCGGTACGCCGCGCCATGGCAGTACGTTTACAAATCTCAGTTGCTGCATTTGTAGATGTCAACGTGGACTACTCATGATAACCTTACCATGGTAGTCCAATCCTGGATGTCATGAATGACATAGGATACACAGTGATTTGTTGGGTAATGGAGTTTTCATGAAAGGTTTTCAGGCCACCCATTTGACTTCGTGACTGAACTCATAAAGCATGTGTCGAGTGGATGCCTGCTATGCCCATCGATAATTCAAATCCAGCCAAAGCCCGTAATTCTCACAAAAGATTCGCCTCAACTTTGCTGTTATACCTACCAGTAACTTACGTTGACGTACGTGTTGCAAAATTGTATATCACATACGATTACTGGAAAGTAACCATATAAGTAGTGAAACAATCCTTGGTGTGACAAACTTTCTTCAGACCTCCCCTTCAGTGATATTTGCAAAATTACGTCAAACATTTTATTGGTGATTAGATTAAGTTAAAAGTGGTCACTTTTTGAAATGAACCTTTCCGGTAAATCGGCAAAATATCTCTTATGCCATGCGATAATGGGAACTGTGGAGCTCTCTCGGAATAATTGGTAATAAATTGCATCATTAGCAAGACGTCGATTTTTCTGACCCAAAACGTATGATCTGGATTGTGAGGCACCACTCATAATTCCATAGGCTTGACGTTGAGAAGCTCATAAATGATCCGATATCTTACATGCATAACATTTTCATTGAAATACATGATTCCATAAGTAAACATTATTACGTCAGATTTTTCTGACAATGTGGAACATAATATAGCTGGTTGATGTACAACTATTCAAACACAAGCGACCTTGAACAATTTGTCTCATTTGATAAGTTCATGAAATTGATTGTGTGCGGATTTGTCAATGGGATGTTTTATCTGTTTACCCTAACCAATAATCATCATATAAATAACTAAATTTACAGACTGAGCATGTATAAATGATTTGATTGTCACTGTTATGAAACCAAACATTTCAATCCAAGATGCCCAACAACAAAAATTGATTTTGATCAAAATTTTGTTACTGGGCCTACAACAGTCAGTTATTTGTGATTTATCTTTTTAATTATGCCTGTGTTTTAAAAAAAAACCCTACTGCTTGTTTTCTCCTTGTTACTGCAATAGCAATTTACGGAAATGCTTAAGTGCATTTTTTACACCTTCTGATAAAATAACAGTGAATATTGCACGAGCTATTACACGGTACATTCGTACTAAATCATACGAACTCAGGAATTTGTACAAACATAGTACTCGAGTCAAATTCCAACAGTCGAGTTCAGTTCACTTGCAGAAAGAATACAAAATACGGCAATCCACTTATTCCACCTCCATCTGAGACGTATGTTGTTCATAACACAGTCTGTCACCTCAGTAAAGCGGAGACCACAGTGTCACATACCACAATGTGAAAGAAAAGTTGATAGTTGGTCTTTAAATCAAACAAGACACGTGTAGGTGCACACCGCTTTTTATATGAGCGACTTGCATTCACACCGAGAGCTAAAACTCACGAATGACAACTCAATCCAAACGGTATCCTTAAGACACTTCACTGGAAGTAGGTCGTTAATTTAAACATCACTAGGAAAAACTCTTGACACTTGATGGTGAGACGAGATCAATAAACCGGAAACTCAATAAATTCTTTGAATACTTCCTCATGCCACCAACAAAATTAATTTCTACTTGACCAGCGTATGACAGTGTGTATTAGCTGACAAACAACGACGGTTATTGCTTACTTAAGTAGAACAAATCGGTCACAGGAAATTCAGAGAGTGGTAGACACCCGTCTTTTCAAGTTCAGCTCGCTGTAGCAACATGCCACTTTGTCAAACTCAGAACAAACCTAAAATCCTAGTTAATTGACAGGAGAACAATTGTTGGGCACTGGTTACTCACACACTGTTGATGCAGCTGCTTGAAGGCAATTGGTGGAAGTATAAAATTTTTGTATCTGTTGCTAACGCGTCATTAGCCACTCTTGTACAAACAGTAACCGATGCATTATCCTGGCTTTGAAATCTTTTCAGCAATACTGTTAAGCGATGCTAGTTTTTTCAATATATCACACACTAACCATATGTGTTAAAGTTCAAACCAACGTGCGAGCACCGTGGTGTGGGCTACAAATAGCCGTAACGCCTAGATCGATTGACCGGTCTGTGGTGTGGGACGCATCAGTCACACTTGTCCAAAGTCAAGGTAATTTTGAAGGGAATGTGTTTTTCGAGTGGGTACTCACATTATTCCATTTTGTCCATTACATATGCTGCATTTGAATTACAGAACTGAATAGGGCGTTATACACCAGGCAGATGACCCGCTTCCGCGATTGAGATGGAAACGCTAATTGTCCAAATGGAACGTGAGTTAGTGAGAACGATCCGTGTGTGTTCTATGAAGTCATAACACACGTGAAGTGATTCGGTATGTACCAATTTGGTCGTCTTTTCAATCGCACACCGCTATCTTGCCATGCCCCCTAGATACACCGGAGTATTTCAAGATAATAATGTTGACGTCGCTGCAGATTTCGTGAAATAACTGAATCGTAGTTCTAATTCAGGTCGTGTGCTATCAAGCCAAAATGATCCCATGTCAACTATTCACTTGCACTCATGTTGTGTTTAGTACGACTTATGTCTTGGCTTGGTCCTTATCACACTAAGTATTGTCAGACATCGAATATGTCTGCAGATTTGGCGGTGCGCAAATGACGTACCGTTAAATTCTACCTCAGTTAGCACCAGAAACGTTATTTTAGAAACGCATTTATTTTTCTCGTGATTTCACAGTTTCATTTCTGTTAACTTTTTCCAAACTGTTTTTTGTTAACGTTCTTCAATTTGCTAGACAGTGATAAATACTTTCATACATTTGTAATCAAAACGAGAAGTACTCGTTGGAACCAGAAAGTTTGTTAATTTAAAGTCCACTTCGAACGAATAACTCGAGCTAAACAAATATCCCACTTTCTAAAGGCGTTTCTTGGATGGGAGTTTCTTTCTGGTGTTGTCTTACGAAAAGAAGCACTCCATATCTTCCGCCATAATCTCCCCACATATGAATCCCTGCCACAAAAATACTCCGCCTGATATACGTTCTTCGCCAGGGAGGTCAGATTATAGTCACAAATCCGGAGGGTAGAATCAATTCAAATTTGTTTTGCTTCTGAGAAGCTGCTTGTATTTCTGTCCATCCCTCAGTCTAAGTGACGCTAAAATGAAGCACGTTTAATCACATTAAACGCAACTTTTTAGCCTTGCTGGACTGATTTAGAGGGAAGCACAAAGTTACGTTTTGCATGTAGGAAGTGTTGATGTGGTGTAGTGACCACACCATTTCAGGTCCACAACGTCTTCTCTTTTTACGACTAACCACGGGGTGATTCCTAATACACAAACTGCTGGCGACATCCATTCCTAAGGTACTCATTTACAATGGCTGAAACAGTAAACCGTCTGTTTTTGAATGTTACCGCAGTGTGATCGGGGAGCATCATCCGCCGTCTCATGCATGTGCGTGCTCGGTACGGATCCGAAAGAATTAGATCAGAAAGCGCGTGCATTGGTGTTATGTAACTTTCAGACTGTTTAGACGAATGAGTGGACCTGGCGAACACTAAATTTTTCCGAAAACAAAGACGAACGATTCTCTAATGTTATAAGCTAATCTAGAAGAAATGAAGAGAGCTATATATCGGAATAGAGCATAAAACGTGGCTGGCTGTGAGAACTTCACTGCTCGTTCGGACAGTAGTGTGACTTACGAAGGGTTCCAAAAGTGAATATTACATGATGTTTAGGGGAAATTTCTCGTAACAAATTAGACCGATGAATCTGACAAAAAACGATGATAGTAAGTAAGCCATTTACATCCATAGTTTTAACAGGGGGTTACCTTCATACAGTCTCTTCACAAAACCCCATTAGACTACATATTCCGTACACTATGGATTATGAAGTAACAAATAAAAATACCCACACATTACAACAATGAATAACAATTCATGTCTTTAAATAAATCATTCAGGCAAGGTATATGACAGTCAAATATTTGGAAACAGCAATTCTTTCACTGACCACATCAGTCCAGGTTGACAGCTATATCCTTTATTTAGAGTTACACTGATAAACATATGGTCGCTTAGATTCTGAACAGTTTTTAAAGGCGAGATAAATATGTTCTTGTGGACATTACAAAATTGGAGGAAGGCTAAAATGAAACATCATGGATTTTGTGTCAAATGCAGACCTCTGTTTCACAATCTGTATAATCTGCGAATGGATAGAACGGTTTGAGCAGATTTCGATAACATTCTTTCGGTTATGGTTCATACACACATTTGGTTACGATAGTTGAGACAGTAAATGAGTATCAGGTTTATGTTTGATATCGGAAACAGATGATTTTCGTTTGAGGCTGTTTTTAAAACACAAAAATGCTTGTGCTACTGTGCCTTCCATTGGTGACTACAAGTGGCATGAAACAATTCTTCATGTTGGTAAGTCTCACACATAACGTGATATTTTTTTAATGATTGCAATCGTTTTGATCATGGTTTCAAGGAACACCAGTTTGTGATGACTTCTGAATCATGCCACATTCCTCCCTTCTGTCCACTGTGTTGTAAAGTAAATCCCTTGGCAAGTAGACAAAGATGCAAATGTACTCCACTTTCAACGCTCCAGATTCATTCCTGTTGAACACAATAGCGTTTGAATTGTGAGTAATATTGGCAAATCTACCTCCTCTGTATCCTGTGGCGACGGTGATCCTTTAAACAATACACACGTTCATGTTTCAAAAACGGGTAAACTCAGCGATGTTTCGAAAACGACATATTTATACCATTCCAAAGCTGAAAATTAGTTTTGGTTTATATCAAGATACATCAAAAAATTAGAGCATATGACACTGATTAGTGATTAAGTTGGACTTAGTCATGGAGAACTGAACAAAAGGGACCTTCACTATTAAATCGGCTCAATAAAATCGACAAATGTTTTCCTTTGGCTAAAACAGACCCGATTAATTTTAGTGGTAAAAATACATTTCGTCTGGCACACTGTGGAACAAAAGTGACGGATCCATTTAAATACTCTTGGGCTGCTCTAATTTGACAACTATGAGGAATTCCTTCGAGCTTTCGATTCGTTATATTTCTATGTGCGATTTATCGCCTTCACGACTATGCTAGATATGAGTTATTTAATTCAGTACCGAGTCTCAAATGAGCCTACATACCATTCAAAGTTTTACCTAATTGGATACACCAATAATGAGACCTCTCAAGAATGAACGAAAGTGAACAACGCAACCTGAACGAGTTCGTCCTGGAACGCGCTGTGGCTCTGTTCTCGTTTACTGATATCGAGTCCGTCCACTACTGCTAGAGTCTATTATGCCAACTCTTTCGTCTACCATTGATGTATTCTTCAGTGAGCTCCTGTTCCATGATTATCATAACCTGCAGGGCACTAATCTGAGCTACAACGCCTGTGCCAATAAATGCGGTTGGAAGCTATTCACTCTAGATAATCTCAAATAGGTACTATCGGATATGGTTGAGACCAAGGATGTATAGTCAATTTTCTTGAACCATTTGAATCTTCATCAAACTGTGTAATGACGGACTAGATCTTTTTAATATCTGACTATCTGTAATGTAGGTCAGGCGATATTATGGTCAAGTGTTCTAGCTATTACTCATAAGTAGACAGGATTCCAGATCACCCCTGGGGGGAACCATCAACCTCATCTATATTGGAATAGCCCCAGTGATCCCATGGAATAACCTCTAGTGACTGCCCCCTGCTATTTACCTGCCTTTCATCCCACGTATTTTCATATACTCTTATTCCTACTAGTAAGATTTATCGAATAAAATCAATAACTCCTCTATGTAAATTTCAAATGTGATCATTGTGTACCTTCTCATAGGTTGTGCAATAGTTGGCTAACATACAAAGCTGTAGTTCGATCATTTATCTAAGTGAATACTTTGCAAAAAACGATCCAGCACTGTCATTAGTCATGAAAGTAAACAAATGTTCGTCACAGCTGTGGTTAATAATATCAACAATTTGTTATACGACCTCTTTATCGCGCGATATATTTTCTAACAAAGTGGTAACCTCACCATTTCCTCGATAAAACCACATAGCAATGTCATGTCCCGTAATTTGGAATAACCCGCTCATTCGCAATACTTCTACAGATGTTGTGCAGTCCAACACGTTCACTCTTAGAAAAACATTTTTTTGTGAGGGTTCGAACGACCTCACTCGAAACTGACAGGTCGTTGCTCGGTCAACCGAATCATCATGGTAAACCAAACATCACACCTTCAATACACTTGTTTGTACATGTTTTTAATTAACTGTTTGAACCTGCTACGTAGCGATTCAGGTCACTTGTCCCTCAAACATTTCATATCCAATAACTGCAACGTGTACAGTTCAACAAATTGCTTGCCTCCACAGTGAATAAACAATTATTGGCGGAAATGTTGCTTATAATCGCAAGGTGAGTAACGTTAACAAAAATACGCATGTGACACGTTATTAGCAGAGCAGTAAATATAGGTAAATAACAGAGCTAAACTTTCGCGGTAATGCCCTTAAAGACTCGGAATTGTTCCAAGCGACTTCTACGTGTGGTTGTTGACCGCTTTTTCTCAAAATGAATAGTGGCTGTAACTAATACTGCGTTGGTTTGACTGGTCATTGAATCTCGCTGATAATACATGCTTATAGTTCTGTGGCCGGCTAGGATCCTACGCGGATACGGTAGGACATTAGCGATTACTAATCAGCATCATCCTGACCATTGTCTTCATCCTCCCTGTCATTCTCCTGGACACCCTATTCATCACCAGTAGTAGCGGTAGTAGAACTCGGTACGCTGAACCACCTCTTCAGGTTTCCGAGTGGGCAGTTTCAGTGCAAACCAAGACAAGCTAGGCCTTCGGCAATTCCAGATAGATTTCAATGTACTGTTTGTATCCGATAACAAATGCAGATTCCATCGGCGCCTCTGCGCCGGCAGATAACGTAAGTTAGCGGAATACACTGGTTAAAATTGTGACCAGTTATGTAAATCGAACTATGGTTTGTCGGCGTGTGCTCGTATGCACTGACACAAATATGGTGCAAAACAGGTAGTAGGTGCTCAGCCTTACTCAGTGTTTCACCGCGCCGAATGTGACCGCAGCTTTCCCGATAAAAGTGGCCTCAGCCAACATGCGGAGCATGCTTATCCCGTAGAACTCAATCGCGAGATGCTCAGATACATGAAAGCCATCTGATCAAATTGGTCTCAGCAAGAATCAGCCTCTCTTGTCAGACATGCCGATGAGTTTGCTCCATCATGCTCCCCTCGACGTTAATTTTATCACCGGCTCCTGTCACACTTCCAAGGGCGTACTCTGAGGTGTACTGGACGTATCGACGTGCTGTGAATTGGCAGAAAAATATTACCCCCATTGCTTATCCAACTTCTTCTTCAAAGATAAACATGGCATCAGATGTTGAGTCCAAAGCTGCTAAACACTCCAGGTGATTTCCATGTTTGACCCAAACAGCAACAACCCAACTGGAGTCGAATAGTGAGTCTTTCTTGCGTAGTAATTGCCATCGGTCTTTATGCAGGCATTTTCACAACTGTACAGGTGAAGCCACTGCTAAACATGTATGCTCCACAAGCCTTTCTATATATCTGGCGACTGGTCACTCGACAACGTGCTCCTGTCGTGGGGGGAACCTACACTATCAGGAAGCAGATATGGAAAGCTAACTAAGTTGCTGTTCAAAACCCTGTACCACCAACAAAAGAAAGGTGTTGCTTTTGCAGTCTTTTCTGGGATCTGGAGAACTGCCTACAAGATGAACGGCAGCCTCGCAAACAGTTCCAGCGAGTAGTGGTTCAGAGTATTATCCGCTCATCCCCATATTGATGAGCGATCATCACATACGACTCTGCCTCAGGATTGGTCCCTGATCGACCGGATCACTGGATAAGAAGGTAAGGGCACTCGGAAGGACATGGAAAATACCATTTCTGGTTTGGATAAACTGTTACCCAAACATTTGAAACGTATGGAAGCCGATGCATTGGTCGGATATCTCAACTGTTTCCTTCTAACTGAAGATTATCCAATTCGTCTGTGCCACTCTTGCATCATGCTTGTTCCGAAATAGTACAGTCCCTCCCATCCCAGCTTACTGAGACCTATCGTCGTATCTTCAACATTGGTACGTTGCTTCCGCAATATATTGGCTGATCATTTGAATACGCGTTTGCAACTGCTCCTCATCACTTCGCATTCATATACCGTGATGGTTGCGTCGAGGCGACCCCGCCACTCAATGTGCTGCTCCGGAACTCACGCATCTCTTTATCCAGCCCGTGTGCCGCCCTTATTGAATGTGTCCAAGGCGTTCGATTCTATCTCGTAGAGTTCGGTTATTAGATCGGACGAAGTCTTTGGTGCATCTTTACCTCCAACGCACTATATTGCTGAAACTCATCAGTACGCTTTCCTCACGCCCAAAGATTTCGTTCTCCGGCCTCGGCATGGTTTTTTTTCCAGGATGGCCAACTGTTGCCGCGGATATCCATCATTGTAATGGAAGAAGTGTTGGCTTCTGTCCCAGCCACAGCTTGGCTACCAGTTCCATAGTACACTGGTCGGCGATTTCGCCTATACCGACGATTTGATCCTGTTGACCGAGAATCCTACGTGTCTCTCCAAGAAGCTTGCAGCCGCCGCTAGTGTTCTTGAGCTATCCGGGCTGAGGATCAACAAGCAAACGATCAAATTCACAATCACCTTTGAAGACCATAAACTCAACGCAACAGCTTTGGCTGACGAATCTATCAGATTTGGCATGGAAAATAACCTGGCGTTGATTGTTCCTAACTACTAACAGCTGTCTCACTGTGAAGGACAGTTCTCTGTTTCGGTGCATCAGCCTTGACTGTGTTTGCCTCTGTGTGCCCTGAAGAGCTTTCAGTTTTGATGGACACCTTTATTCTATCCTTTCTCTTTGTTACCACATCACTTAGACAACTTTTATCCGATGAATGGAATTGCTAACTTATGTTGCCCTCGTTGAAGGACTTGTCAACTGCTTAATATTAACCTACAGCGCCCTACATTTGGCAGACAGCTTGTTTCAAATTGCCCTGTTTTGTTCCACATAGTTGTTATTTAGTTTTCAGTGTTGACGCTTGCCTTTTATAAATTGTTCTTCAAAATGAACAATGAATGGTAGCAATATGGTCGACGCTGGAAACCAGTTCATGTTTCCGAGTGGGTACTTTCGGTGCAAACCTAGACGGCCTAAGCGTTCAGAAATAATACGAACCACAACCTCACGAATAACTCCAACGAGTTCCTGTCTGAACTATTATCGGCTCAGCCACATGAATAAAGGAGCAGCTTGCGCGATCCTGCTTCTGCCCTAGTTCTTTATCAATATGATAACTGCCGAAGTATATTACATTTTAACCTGCATGGAAAACACCGCTGCAGGTCTACATAAGCTGTTGCTCAAACATTCGAAGTGCATGGAGGTTTATGAGGTGGTCGGACATGTTAACGTCTGCCTGATAACTGGAAGTTGTATTGCACACCTGTGACGCTTGACCATCAAGTTCGACGACAAATTGTATGACCCATCCACTTCTATCAACCCGAAACTTACTGCCGTATTTTTAACGTTCCTACGTTGTTCCCATAATCATAGGCTCAACGTTATAACACGTACTCGCAATCACCCACTTTCCAATTCGCATTTATGCACTGTGATAACTGCTTTGAAGCAACAGTAATGTTTCACGTACTACTCAGGAACTCCAACGCAATGTATTCCAGCTTACAGGTACCTTTATTGACCCGTCCAAGTTGTTCATTTTTTACTTCACAGATCCTCATCATCAGATAGTCTGAGACATTCGGTGGTCATCCACGTTTCATCCACTACGTATCAGCCACGTTTTAAAACGCTATGTTATGATGTTAGCACTGTGTTTGCTTAAGTGGCCCGTTATTACCCCCGTCATTTACTGTCTTTTAATAAGTTGATAGTTCTACCCTTTACGCAGCCCGGTTACCGTTTCCAGGCGGTTTTACTTATGCTGATGATTTAATCCTTCCGGTGACCAGTCCCTTGCGTCTATCGGAGAAGGTTGCAAGCACATTCAATGATTTTAAAACAACCGGATTGTGAGTCGACGCCCAGAACGTGGAATTCTTGGTTATTCCTAGCGAAAATGTATATAATACAACAGCCACTACTGAAGAATTTGTGTAGTTCAGTCTGGACACTATCTACTTGTTAGTCACTCCCACTTTGACTTGTAAAGATATCCTTCTGATGTGGAACGGTAAAACCTTCAATAGACACTGGATGGATGTACCAAAGCGCTTATGGAAATACATCAATAGGTGTGTTTGTTGACAGGGTACCCGATGCCAAAGATGAACCAACTGCTAGTCCCGAGCCGAATTCAGCCCAATGTACTCAAAGTCACACCGTACAATCCGTCAGCTTTTTTGGTAGTGATTGTAGCTTCCGGAAGATACACCAACCAGTCACCTCCACATCCCGGCTGGCCTGAGCAGTCCAAGCATTCTGAATTTATCTGTCGCCACTTCCAGTTAGCACAAAACACGAGTGGCGCGACTGCTGTCTGCTTATCGTTCAACTGTGAAGTACGTGGTAAGACGGGATTCGTTGAACCTCAGCATGAGGGGGCATTAACTTTCCGGGTCAGGGTGCAGCAGTGGAAAATAAGAAAGAAACTCATGCTAGACGGTCGTGTTATTCGGAAAGCGTCTAGTTCTCTACAATATACCTGTTGAGTGACAGGTGTAGATCGCGTTCAACCCAGCGTGGTAATTTATGCTATTCAGATTGCTTATGGCCTTCGACGGAACGAGGTTCGGAATTTCTTCGTAGTAGCCGTATGGTTTTAGCTATCAACCAAAAGCTGTAACCCAGTCAGGAGTAAGTCAATTGGCATAGCCCCTGTGACTTAACAGCATCCATTTGGCCGCTACCGGAGACATCTCGTTTGTGTATGGTGTAGGTAATTGTCTATCTCAATACCGCTTTTGCCAAAGAACGTTCATTTGAAAACACTCCATTTGGTAAGGAGTGTGGGACAACTTGGTTGATTTGGTAAGTAAAGGCATTGGTTGCCTGCTCGGCAGTGTAACACACCGTGTGTCTGTGACCTTGTCTCTAATGAGACGTCTTTAGGATGGTTTTGCTACAATCATGAGATGTTTTGGTAGAGGTGAACGGCCTGGTTGGACTATTAATAGATAGCCAGATTGAAGTATTTATAGAACTAGTCAATTGAATAACCATAAGACTATTAGAAAAACGAAGCAAGGAACGATATTTTGCTCATAGGTACTTGCCAACGATGTCGCTTTTATTGAACGTTTGCGCATGTGTTGTGAGCCAAGACCGCTAACGGCACAAAGGCTGTTTATTCAAGGAAGTAACACATAGGTTAAGCGTTTAAACAGGACCACAAACAAAACCACTCATTTGTATACGGTACTCGGCCCAGACCGTCTCCATTGCCACAGACGCCAATGCTCAGTCCCTTTACGTAGCAAGGATGATTTTGGGTGACGCTGCACTCCGATGTTTCTTCCTGTATTTTTCCTGCGGCTACTTCGATGTCAAAGTATTTGCTCTGGTCCTACTACTGAATAGCAGTCGTGTGAGTAGTGTATTACGATCACTTATCCTCACTACACTTGTCGTTCAATTTGCTGTTTGTTGCTACAAGAAAGCGTGATATCCGCTCTAATTGGTTAATTTTGAGACGATTCCATCCTTAATGCACAAAAGTTTCTCAGTTTAGCTATCATGCCTATTTTAAAATCACCGGTCTGAAAATTGTTTATTGTCCTGTTGAGCAACAGTCGAGAGAAACATAAATTTACTGCTTCTGGATGAAAGTGGAACTCAGTCACGAAGGCAGCTAAAAAAACCCACCGTATAACTCTGTGTTAACTAAATTCAGTAAAACATTTACCACATTCCTAGTTCTTTGTTCTCAGTACAATTGCACTCTTAGTTCAGACCTCGTCTGTTTATATTCAGTACTAAGTGCATTCGGTTGTATTGGTTGTATTTGATTGTGTTGTATGACTGTTCTCAATATAAATCCAGTGTTACCAGTCATTGTGTTTAAACCAGATTTAGACACGATCGATGAGCTGCGTATTTCATGTTTATCTGTGCGCACGTGAGCGAAAGTGAAGATTTTCAAATAGCCCAAGAAACCATATAATCCAGTAAAAAGCGCGCGCCTGGGAATATTATACTACACAACTTACTGAAATCAAATAGATAATTATTCAAAAATCGAACTATTCGGAATCTACGGCTATCATGGTATCAAGTCGACCGGATGAACTGCGAACATAATCGATCGGGCAAACAGAATAATTCATAGCCAACTAACCAGTCGTTAGCAAGAATTTTTTCTAACTAGTCCAGAAGATGCATTCCCCAAATTTACGAACCCTGTCTATTACACTACTGAACAGGAGACGAAATAAGTCGAAATGGAAAGTTTGCGTAGTTTGCGAGATGTTACCATTTCGACTTAAGCTGTAGGTCACTAAGGTAAAACCAACAAAGTTAATGCAAACTGAACAACATAAAAACTAGCTATAGAGGCTGACTGAATAGCTTCATTCGTTCGTTAAATAATGACACAATACTTTTCGAAATAATTACGATACAGTTCATTTTATTCACGACTGACGCAGACTGACTAACATCGTTTTAGTAATCGCCAACAGTTTTGGTTTAAGATTTTGTGGGTATTTAACTGGGTCTACCAAGTAGCCGGTTGTTGAGATTTGTTTTATGATCAACGTATCCTGCATTTTCACATTTCCTGTAACACACAGTTGGGCTTATGACACTTTAGTTGATGCCTCTTATATGGATACGTTCCACCATACATTCGTATAGACATCAACCCGTTCTACTGTAATTACAACTGTGACTAGCCTAGTAAATTACATGAGACACACACTGAACCGCTGAACTTGTATTCCTGCAAGGGCGATGAGCCCCTAGTGTCATATAGATGGACAGATTACCTCTAATGCCAACGTCAGCCTGTAACTCAAATTCATTCGTTTTTATCAAGTACAGTTTGTGTGAACATTTGCTGATTTTTTATTGGCGCCTGACATGTGTCATGTGTCATGTGACATGTGTCTTTTTCTGAACTCCGACTAAGTGATTAAACACAACTTACTACTTTTGTAGATGAGTTACGGAAACAAATATCAATTTATTTCTGCTGTCAACCAGGGAGCGTTCCGTCGGATTGTGACAGTTGTGTGGGAATTTTTCACTTTGTGCAGGATTAATTATTTTCTATTCCGTAAACTAATGTTTTGACAATGAAACTAACCAAATCCTTGACTGTTCATCAGTAACATACAACATCGCCTAACATATCCAATGAGATCGGAGGTTTTGACCAGTCTAGGAAGTCTTAATCCAGAGGTTATCGATTGGAGTTAACAAGGGGTTTGTCGTATCTCACATCGAAACGGTCGGGTAACGTGATCATTACTCACAAACGATAATGGTTGAGATTCGAGATATGGTGATTCGGTCATGCTTAGATTGAGGTCATTGGAGCAGTGGTCAACACGGTTGCCTCGTGAAATTTTGACCGGAGTTCTATGCCATTCGTGACAAGGATATGTAATACTGACGGAGTCTAACAAGAGCGAAATTGAAGCATATTGCTTCTGTTCGAAAGAGGCTGGCTGAACAGTCTTTTGGACTGCGACTGCTATAGTTAAATGTGTGATGTTCTATTTGTAATCAGAGATATTAAATCTGCTGAAGTCAACCAGTTCAATATTCCATACACTGTTTGGGCATGCATAAATATAACTTGACTGAAATGAGCGCACACAGCGGACAGAATTTAGAAACACAACCACAAACGAATGACTTATACATCGGACATCCGCTTAAGGTTAACGCGTTCACCTAAATTCACCTAGTTAAGAGAAATCGCAACAGAACAAGGTGAAATCCATCATCCTCCATCACCGAATTCTCGCCTGAATCTCCTTGTCTCAAATAAGCCATTCGGAAATAAATACACCCTTCCACCCACAGAGATGCGATCAGTTACTTGCATCCACTCAACCCCTTGTATGCATGACCAGATTTGTTGACAATGTGGTTGTCTTGAGAAGTTGGCGATTTGCTAGAACCGGTCACGTTTAGGTAGCTGTGTTAAATTGTTCAGAATATATTGTGTTTAACTTATGCACGTAAGACTTTGCATCCACAGTTCGTTTCCTCTTAAGAACAGTATACATGTCTGTGTGTGGCAGTTCACATTTATGCCGGTTAAAAATACCCAATTTTGTCTTATGAAAAAAACAGTGATCTGAGAAGAATACGATGAACCCTGTACAAAGTGAGTGATAGTCTCTTAGAGGCCTCAAAACCAATCAAATGTCACTTATATGTTAAAGCAAATAGCAGCTCTTATTCTAATGATCTCAACAATGACTACCCGCATACATTTTACTGTATGTGTCATGTAAACTTTCTGATCACTACTCACCAGAAGCGACGACTGATGAAACTGGTGTTCACATGTCTTTACTCCGGAAATCATGTAAACTTGATTCGTTTTACCAGAGCCGATGAATAGAATATTGTGGAACAACATATGTTACACTGACTCCAATCCACTTTTGTCAACGTATACATCAAGCTTTCACTGTGATCGCTGAGTAAGGGATACAAGTTTCAGTGTGTTTCCATCAAAATCTTTAAATATTTCAAGTATCTGTGTTGCAACTCAGAAGATTGTACACAGTGGGTGGAAGCGTTAATAGCAAGCGAGTTTATCTTAACCCACATTATAGAAGAATTGGACACTAACTGTTAGTCGGCGCGCTGGACCACCTCCTCGTGGTGCCGACCGGGCGGTCTCGGTGCAAACCTTGACTGGCGGGGAGTTCAGCAACTCCAGATAGTGCCAACCACTCTACCTGGTTTTAATCGTACTGGTTACATTCGATCAAGACAATGAAATTACCACCGGCACCTCCGTGCAGGCAACCACCAGTACACAGGATAGGCGAGCGGAGTACACCTGTTCA